>WYDI02003468.1:0-76315 GCA_009867235.2 Psittacus erithacus
TCAAGGCCAGGTTGGACACAGGGGCTTGGAGCAAGCTGCTCTAGTGGAAGGTCTCCCTGCCCGTGGCAGGGGTTGGAACTGGATAAGCTTTAAGGTCCCTTCCAACCCAGCCTGTTATGATTCTGCTTGGGAGGTGGTTTGCATGTGCTGTAAATAACCGTGTCCGAGCTGCTGTGCCGCAGCGCTGCTGCTTTGCCTGGTTTATGGGTCACCAGATGTTCCTGCCAGAGGGATGCAATATCTGTGCTCCGTAATGGGTTCCCAGCAATCACTCCACTGAGTAACAGCCCTGCACAAATTCTCTGTGTTAGGCATGGATCGAAGGTATGATACATGTGTCTGTCTAGGCAGTAAAGTCCTAATTCTGCCTTTTGCTGAAATAGCCTAATTGAGTGTATAATCTTCTCTGTGTGGCCAACAGTAAGATGGGACATGGACCTACTGAATGTACAGGTTTGGTGATGACAGCCTTCTTTTGCCCTTGCATTAGACACTGTCTAAGCACTTGCACTTCACTGTGTAATATCTTTTTGAAAGCAGTTTTTTGTCTTTTCATTCTTGTAATCTGTAATTTTCAATATCCTGATGCATACCCAGTCCTCCTTTGACTCCTGTGTGCGATGGATGCTTCTGAGGCCTCCTGTGCTGGGCAGTTCCATGTTTTACATGTTGTGTAAGACTGATTTCCTCAAATCGATCATAAATTACCAATTCTTATCCACATGGTCTCAGCAGGGCACTGTTACAATGGTGCTGGTCAAATTGGCCCTGTGCTACACCCAGCGCGGGTCAGCAAACCCATGGTTGAAGCACCATTGCAACAGAGTAAAGCAGCAGCAGAACTGCATTAGCAGTGAATTCATTAAGCATTTGCTTTTTCATGGAAATCTGATGCTATTTCCTGTAATCAAAGATTGTGCTTCCCTCCCCCCCCCTCCCCCCCAAAGTCTTATGTCTCAATCTTTAACTGACACATTGTGAAATACCTGAAATCCACTTGAAAGCCCATGGGATCCTTGCTGAATTCCACAGCCTTTTAACATACGCAATTACACTAAGATGCACAAAAAGTACTGTCTCTTTTTCACATGCTCTCCTGCTAGCTCTGTCAGAGGCATATTTGCACCAAGTGGAGAATCTAAATTCTCACCCATAAGACTCTTTGTTCATTTTTGCCAGTAACTTTTATGACTGTCTGCAGTTTCGCAGGCCATGTGTACAGCCAGTCCTGAGATTTAACTGCTTCCAGATTTTCTGGTTTCTTACTTTAAAAGAAGAGGAAAAAAATAATGTTGTGAAAAATTTCTTACAGTTGCTTCTAACTTTTTTAGTTAGCCTAAGTCTCCGCAATTTGACTTGAGAAATAGGTGTCGCTGAGATGCTCTAAGCACTGAACTGTACTCTCTTTCTAAAGCTCAACATGTGCATTTGCATTTGCAGGCAGATCTGCACTGAGCTTGCTCTCGCTTACCCTGTTATTCCTCCTTTGTTCTCTGCATCACCTTTATTTATTGGCTTCAGGGCTGTTGATTGTGGGGCTGCTCTCTGGCCCAGCAGCTTTCAGTCACATCCCCCAGGTGAAATGAGCCCAAACAAGTTGGGAGAGACTGTTCAAATCTGCTCCATGCAGACTGAGAGGAATGAAAAGGAAAGCCAGCATTCATCATTCAAAAGATAAACATTTGACAGCACAGCTTGACTATGTCAGGAACACTTCTGTTTTAATAGTACGCCTGCAAGCTTTCAAAACAAGTGTTTACCTGTCACAATAAACATTTATGAGTGAAGTACACAAAACACACTAAACTTGAAGCTGGCAAGCTTCCAGAAATGCCATGTGCAGTTAAACTCTTGAGCTTGTCATTCCATCCAACATAAATCTCTTTCAGTTGTCTTCTGTCTTCTTCAAGTGTATGCAGTGGGACTTTTCTGATTGCCTTGGAGACATCTGTTTCGGATGCATACAAAATCCTGGGAAGTGTAGCAAGTGCCTGGAGTTGACAGGCACATTAAGGCCTAACTCTTAAACAGCTGCAATTAACTCACTAATGGCTCCTGGTGAGACTAGGTGTCTTATTTTGCTCCCCTGAAAACAAATTGGTATCTACACAAAGTACAAATCTCTGCTTGTAATTGAATTAGCAAATCAGTGCTCTTGTGGGAGCATGGAGTAGAGCAGATGGGGGCAAATGGCTTCACTTAGATGTCAGATTTGACACACACCCCCCCCACCCCGAGGAGTCTGATCGAGTGGCTGGCCTGGCCTGGGCTTGAATCTGACATGAGAGAAGGTCATAAGTTTGCTTGGTTGGGGGTTTCTTTGACCATGCCTAACAATGAGAATTCCCACTTTTTGGGAGATGTTGTTTCACTTTGTAGGACTTCCTGCCAAGTCTAACGCCCTGCACCGTACTGGAAAAATAGCTAAAGTCAATAAATACAGCTCATAAAAATCAAGTCTGGCACAAGGTTTGCACAGGAAACAATTACGTCTTGCTTTTTTGGTTTTTAAAGCCCTTTCAATAGCTTAGAGAAAGGTTAGGAGAGCAAGAGGAATTTCCTCCTGTATATGTATTTTAATGTGATGTTTCACTTTTTGTGTCCTAGATTGAAGTTTAGGTCAGCCTCAGCTTTCCAGGTAGTGTGGTCTAACCAGAATGAACTGGTTAAAACGTTCACCTTCTGCTGGGGGAGCAGCAGTTGAGATGGGAATTAGGAATCTCAGACCTGGAGTTCCTGGGTTTGGGTTTTAGCTCTTGCATTGTGTGAACCACTCGCAAATCAAGATAATACTGATAGCGCAGGAAGCAGTTCTCGAGATAGCACAGTCAGTTCTACAAGGCTTTTCAAGTCTATTTGGGATATATTTCTTTGGCTTTGGTGAGCTTTGTTTCAAGAGATTTCTGGCCTGTTGTGGAGCTGCCGGTCTAACAGAGACTCACACCACCATCTCCCATCCAGGCACCCACTTGGGACCTCAGTCTCATCTCCTGACTTCCAGGTGAGCGCTGTAAGCCCAGGAGAGCTGGTTTTCTCCCTTGCCCTCTGTGGCTTCTCTCAACAGCAGTCCTTTCCCTAATGTGAGTCCTTGGTTGATTTGAAGGAGACACGCTGAGGACTGCCTCTGAGCAGACCCTTGCTCTCGCCTCTCCCATAGTCAGTGTGTGTGGCCTCCTCCCTTGACTCCCATGCAGCATTTCAAAGGGCCTTGTTTTTTGTTCCAGTGCAGAATGTAATAGGCTTTCAACATTTCCAATAAAAAAACACAAAAATCCCAGCGTTTGTGCTCCCCATTTTCCTTCCAAGAGCACAGTGAGAAAAGGGAAGGTCTGCCCTTGTTCAGTCCTGGCAAGTCCAATCTAGAGCTGTGTAAAAATGCATCTAAAAAAAGGACCTTTCTTCCAATAAATGGCCATTTAATGAATAAAAGAGAAACAATTGAAGTCTGCTGTAATAGAACAATTATGTGCTGTTGTGCATTCCAGCTGGCTACACAGTGAACGGTTCTTACAAATTGCCGGAAACACAGTGGCGCACGGAGCCGATACGTTTCAGGACAGTCATTATGAAGAAGAAATACCATGTGTCAATCTGCTGAAGCCCTCAGGGGGCATTATCCTCCTAAAATCCCTTAATTACTGCTCTGGGGCTCATGTGTGTCCCTGGCCTGCAGTGTGTGCAAGAGGGAGAGTGCTGGGAACAGTAACCCCAATGCGATGTTCATTCGTGTTCTCAGTCTCTGCTCTTTCCTCTGCTATGGGCTGAAACCTGGTTAGGGAGACTGGAGAGAGGCAAAGAGACTCAGGTTGAGAAGGTGTGAATAGCTGTGGTGGAACAGATAAGGAAATAGGAGTAGCAAAAGTGCAGATCTGAGGAAGGAGGGGAAGTGTGGATGCACCAAAAGGACAGAAAAAGGCAAGAAAGACACAATAGCCAGTGGATGGCGGGCCTGTGAGCCCCGTGTGCTCATTCCTCACACGTTTGATATTTACTGATACTGGCATTCAAATGGCAACGCAGAAAGTGAAAATGGCACTGGAAGGCAGCTCTGTGCGTGCAGACCGTGCTAGTTCATAAAGCAAATTGCACGCCAGTGTCGTCAGTCAGAGGCTTGGGGTCAGGGTTGGTCCCTTTGGAGCTTTCAGCCAAAGAGTGAGTGGATTGGGTTTGCACCCTGTGGTGTGTAGTGCTCCCTAAAATGATGTGATGCCAAGCAAGTTGTTAAATTACTGCTTATCTGCTTGTCCTTCAGATTCAGGATTTTAATCAATGCTTCAATGTTAGTGGAACCATTTGATGGGCATTTTGGGGTGCAAAAAGAGGAGAAAATATGTCAGGAGGATGTGGTTTGGTAATGACACAAGGGCTTTGGGCACCGGCTAGGTCCTTATCATCACACTTGGAGGTTTTCATAATGATCTTTGGTCTCTCCGGAACCAGTAAGGTCATGAGGGGTGTTCAGAACTGGCAAGTGCTGATTAAACATGGTATAAACACCTCTGCTGTGGTAGATCTGTGGAAAGAATATAAATGTCTGAAGAGCAGAGGAGTGGGGATTAATGAGCTGTGAAGGAAGGAGATGTATTTAAGGTGTTTGTGAATAGGGAGAGGATGAAGTTCCTGCTCCATATTTAAGATATTAAAGCTACTTTGCAGGTCTTTCTTCTTTCAAAAGAAAGCCTGAAAGCCCCCGCAGTACTGAGTACTTGTCAGGGATGTAATGATGGAAATTTTGTCAGCCTCGCTTTGCATAATAGGGATCATTATGTGATGGTAAATTTCTCTGTATGTTCTGTACGTTCCTAATGTGGGAGGAATAAAACATTCCTGAGGTTTCTTTTGCAGAGCTTGTCAATGAACTCGCTGGGTCAGATTGTCTCCTCATTTATTAGCAGGAAAAGCTAAGCTGACTTTATGCAAGCACAACAGTAGGAAATCGCAGTGCCAGGAGAATCAGGCTTATTGTTTCAAATCCTCCCAGCCTGGCAGGTACTTGCTTCTTGCATCAGCTGTATTTTCAGTTCATGTTGGGAAGCTTTGCTCTCCCTGAGCTGCTCTAGTACTGCTGGGACAGCCCTGGATCAGCCTCACCAAGGTGCACAGGTGCATTGCACATGGGGATTAGGTGCCAGTCTCCATGTCAGAAGTGAGGCTGGAACAGTGGGCAAGCAGTTGCCTGGTTATGAGCTGTGTGAATTGTCCTGAGAGGCTGCAGAAGTCTGTAACTTACGTGAGTGCTGCTGCTTTAGGAGTTTCTAAACACTGCAGAAATCCTGCCTGGAAATACAAGTCATTATGTGCTTTTTCAGAGGCTCCTTCAAGGCTTTCCAAGCACTTGAGAGTGTCCCACGCTCCTATGGAGAGCAGACCACATCCTAACTTGGGCTCACACAAACCACAACTGCCTGCTTGAGTAAAACTGTGTCATATCTGGCTAATAATAGCAGCTAGGAATTTCAGAGGAGCCTATCTGATTTTAACAACTGGCTCCCATCTGCTCCTTTGTAAATGTCAGTGAGGAGGAGTGTTAGCCAATACTTTGTAAAGGAAGGTTAAGCTATTGCTGTCTGCAGGCTGCAGAGGGCTAATAGATGCCCAAAGTAGTTACCTGGCTCACCTGAAGCCACAGAGGGACAGGGGCACATCCTGGTTCTGCCCATGGTGTCCTGCCACACGCTTGCTTTCATCCGAGTTGTTTGACTTCAAAAACTGCTGCTGTCTGCTAACACTGCAAGTAGCTCCCATGGTGTCCATCCTTAGGACGCATTTGGTACCTGGTGAGGACAGAGCTAAATGGCATTCAGTGGTAAAGTTAGTAGTTGCTGGATGAATTACGTTTTCCAACAGAGCAATGTGTCCTTTCATATGCAGTAAGTAGGTATTTGTTCAAAACAATTAGACTCCATAGCCTAGTTTAGTACTTAATCAATTTATGTGGTTAGCTAAAGTACCTGCATATGCCCTTAATAAGTAGTGACACCCTTTTCCTAGAGCACTGCTGTGTGCTTACAGAGAAATTACATTTTTAATTATGCCACACAAGCCTAATGGAAAATCTAATTATGACAGTGGTATTGTTCAACTTTTGTACTAATAGTGGGGTTTCTGAAACGCAGTTGCAATTGTTGGCTCTGCTGTGGAACTTCAGGAGAGGAAATGGATTTAGCTCACAGTTTGTACCATGATTTGCTTTATGATTTATTAATCACTGCTATGTATTACTTGTATGCTGTCATATATGTCCTGGTGGTTACTGTTTGATGCAGTAAACAGGCAAACAGGAGTCCCTGCTCAAAAGATTCTCACTGGTTTAAACCAAACCTTTCTGTAAGCAGTGGAAATACTGAAGCTGCTTCTCAGGGATTTGTGCCATGTCTTTTGAATCTCTGATGGCTAATGTGGTGTGAACTTAGATTGAAAGGTTTTGCATGGATTAGGATGTTTGTAGGTTTCCTTCATGGCTAATTAGGGTTCAGCTCATGCTGGTGTCTCCATGGGGATGAGGTACAAATAATTTAGACCAGGACCTCACTCCTTCCTTCTCCTTCCTCCCAGGTGGCCTCATGCTCACCAGTTTTATATGGACATGTTTTCTCTAGTGGCTCAAATCCACCAGAGACTTTATAAGCAGATTGTGTGGACCAGGAGCCACTGCTGTACTCAGGTGTTCCCGTTTGGGAGCCCCAGACATTCCCAGTGATTTCTGTGAGAGCTGGCCAGTACTTTTTGCAAACTCAGCAATATTTATGGCCTTTTAAAACAGTGTGAGCTGCCACAGCCTGGCTGCTGCTTGTTCAAAGAGAAAAGATGGGATTTTCAGTGCTAGTCAGGGTTGGTATAAGCTTGCTTCTACTCAATACCCAGCACATGCATCATGAGGGATGGAGTTAGGATAACTGAGCCATTCTGCCCATCTAATCCCTTATGTCCTTGAGGACAAGGAACCCTACAGCCGCCCCTCCTGAGCCACAGCAGCTTGCTGGCAGTGGCCCACGTTTCCTGTGGGTAGCTATCAATATAATTGATTACAACAGATGAAACCCCTGAGCTTTTGTAAAGACTTCAGTGTCTAAAAAGTCAGATTCTGAATTACCATCCCGTTCATATCCAAGGGGCTACAGCCAACCTTTTGTTCATAAAATGAGGGCAAGCTGCTCTGTTCACTGTTACTCCCCAGCTTGGAATGTCTGGTGGGCAGAGATTTACTCTCCCTGTGCCCAAGTACTGCATCAGGCATGGGAGCTGCTCCTCTGAGCTGTCACAGTGTTACTGGGCATTAACAGAGGTGCACTGGTCCAGCAGGGAGGGAATGCATGGGTGCTGCGCACAGAGGTTGAAGTTCATCTCAGTGAATGTCCCTGAAAGCTGCCAGAGCTACAGGGAGATGGAGCACGAGGATGATGGGAGCAGAGCCCTCTGACATGGGGACAAGCTGAGCTTCTCAGGCCAAAGCCTTGGTTCCTTTGAATTCCTCCCAGAGAAGCACCTGGGCAAAAGCGTAATGGCATTCTAAAAGGGATCTCCTCCTGAGGATCCTCTCAGAGCAGAGCTAGGGCACCAGGATTCTTCACTCATGTTTTTACTTGTCAATGGAATAAGTACACCCTGAAACCTGGCTTGGTCAGATGTGTCTGTACCCCGTGTGTCTCCGGGCTGATGCATTTAACAGGGTCCATATCACTTTTCTGATCTACTCTGTGACAGATCAGTAGCAAAACATGTTGCTCTGACTTCCTATTTTTCTTGGTGTGTTTAAAACCGTTTGTTCTGCTTGCATACTTTGTGGCTACTAATAGGTAATCACAGACTGGTTTAGGTTGGGAGGGACCTTAAAGCTCATCCAGTTCCAACCCCCTGCCATGGGCAGGAACACCTTCCACTAGAGCAGCTTGCTCCAAGCCCCATCCAGCTTTGAACACTGCCAGGGATGGAGCAGCCACAGCTTCTCTGAGCACCCTGTGCCAGCACCTCAGCACCCTCACAGAGAAGAACTTCCTAATATCTTTCTGAGATCCACCCTCTTTAAAGCCATTCTCCCTTGTTCTATGTTATAATAATGGGAATGTTATAATGTTATGGGAAGGGTTGTAAATCTTTATCACTGGTGAGTGCTGAAAATGTGGATGTTTATTAGTGTGCAGAGACTCTTTTCCTGCAAACCTTAAAGTGCAATGCACAACCCAACCTCTCCTGCCGTAAGTACTCTGCCTAAACCAGATGTGAGCACCTTGTGCTACATGTTTCCATATGAGCTGGAAAGCAGCTAAAAGCATCCTGTAGGCTTCCTTCTTCCTCATCTCTTTAATCACAGACACCTTCACTTTCCCAGACATTCCCAGCAGTCCAAAGGTGGTGTGTTAAAAATGAATGAAAGGGAGCAAGCTAAGCGGGATAGTGCCAAGCTGAAGCTGACCATCTGTCCTCCATCCCTGAAAATGGAAGCCAGTTTTGGGAGGGACCTAAAGGGATCATTAGGCTAGCATGTCTTCAGAGCTAATGGCCGTGCCCGCTGCCCTGCAAGCAGGAGGTTGTCAGGTAGAAATTTGGTATTTCCTGGGCTATTTTCCTTTACTTCAGCCTAATCCACCTTTTGTGGTTTTATTCTTCGGCTCACTACAGCCCTGCATTGTCTTGCTGAAAGTACCAGTGCCAGGATGAGGCAATTTTCTTTCAGCAGATACATCCCCAAAGCTTTCAAAGTGCCTGAGATTATGGAAGATACCCTGCCTGTGCAACTTAATTGGACTACCAGGCTACCACTGCTGCAAAGATATCCCTGTTAAGATATTAACTGATAGCAACTCACACAGATTAAATTGTATTTGTTGAATTATGATGATCAGAGCAGTCCCATCAGGTAAAACTGCAGAGAACAGATTTACTAATAAATAGCACAAAGCAATCCTTCATTTCTCATATCTGTGAGAAGCCTGGAGCCCAGCAGATTGCTGCTGAAGGGTCCTGCCTAAGAGGCTACCAAATAGCAGCCTGCCATTACATTTTGCCATTGTATTTGTTAAACTGCAGGACAGCATTAGGCTGGGCTGCCATTTACATCAGTTAGAGGTTAAGTACTGTAGAGCACTTCAAAGACACACTGGGGAAGAACTGGAAAATGCCTCAGGAATAATGGCTTCCCCTACACCCTCATTTTCACAGTGGTTGCAGAGTAAATCTCTCTCTTCACTGGCCTCTGTTGCAGCCCATTTCTGTTGCACATACATCAGCGTCGATTCGTGCCCTGCCTCTCTCAAAATTAGCTGATGCCTCTGAGCTGAATATTATCCCAATTTGAAGCCCATTAGGTGACAAGAGGATTCAGTGTCGAGCGAATGAAATGTTTTGGAGTGTGCTTAGATGCCTGGGAGGGAGATCAGGCAGCACGTACAGCATGGGAACAGGATACACAAGGCAAATAGCTGGGATCACAAACACTTTCCAAACTCCTGGCACCTCTAGCTCAAAGTTCAGGTCTTTCTGTTCGTCTTCCAAACTCCTGACCACTTCCCCTCCAGAATCCCAGATGTAACCCAAAGGTAGCCAAAACTTTGTAACTCTGGCATGTTGTGAGTTAACTTTGCCTCCCCTGAGGTAAGAGCACCTCATGCATGGATGTGAGAAAAGTCAGATGAAGGAAAGAAGCAGGGGGTTAGGGCAGTCTGCCTGGGGGACCTGGGTGCCGCTCTCGGCCAGCCCCTTCTAATAGCCATGAGACCACTGACAGATTCGCAGCAATTCCTTTGCTCTCCTTGGGATCTCAGGAGTAATAGAAATCACCCTGCCATGGGCAGGAGCAGTGCAGGGGATGTTACAGCTCCAGCACATCACTGTTCGTACACAGTGAGGCTGGTGGTGCTGTGGCCGTTCAGTGAGAGCCCATTTGGAGGCAACAATGTCTGCCTATCATCTTCCACAAGCAAGGGGCATGGATCAATAACAGCAGCATCCTGAATACCACCCCTAGCTAAGGGTCAGGGGGTTAAGCCAGGTGACATTCAGACCTGTATCTTCCTCACATAGCCTGCCTCAGAAATCCAGTGAGTGCTTACACTCTTATAACCAGCCTCACTCCCGCATAAGTGTGTGCTAGATTTGGAAAATTCACCCCAGTTTGGAGTGAGAGCACATGCAGTCAGGCTGGGAATGAGATGCAGGTTTGAGCAGGGCCATAACACCTGCCTGGAGGGAAAAATCAGGGGGCAATTGCTATGTCTTTCCATGCAAATACTGCTTTTCTTCTTATTCTTGGTGTCGTGTGAAGAGCAAAGAGGTCACTGTGGATGTGCAAAGGCCTCGTTCATGGGAGGAATCCCATGAAGGGT
This sequence comes from Psittacus erithacus, assembly GCA_009867235.2. Taxonomy (NCBI): domain Eukaryota; kingdom Metazoa; phylum Chordata; class Aves; order Psittaciformes; family Psittacidae; genus Psittacus; species Psittacus erithacus. The sequence continues at coordinate 10,323 of WYDI02003468.1, forward strand.
GTGTGATCAATGTTTCATACACCACATAGCATCCTTTCGTGCCAGGCTCAAGAGCTGTATCTCTGGTTTGGTGGGCAGGAGCATTGGGCATCCTGTGTCCGGGAGCAGCCCCAGAGAGGCTGTGTGGAGCGGAGAGCTGTTCCCTGCTGAAGTGAGACAATGGGAATCCCCCCCAGATTTGTTGAAGGGAACAAAACTGAATTTATAGGCAATCATTGACACTCTGTGTGTTAGCATATTTATGAAAAGTGCCTGTTATATGTTAGCATAGTCCTAGATGAAAGTAGAACAGAAGTCCTACAGGAGAGGGTTTGCAGGAGGAAAAGGGGGGGGGTGTACACCAAAAACCTTGGATACAGTCCAATATTCAAGCAATAAGACCTGAAGAAGCAGGCATCATTATAAGATAATTGACTGTGGAGAGCAGTCACACATCCCAAGGTGAAGCATAGGGCACTTAACATATCAATAAGGTCAATTATCTGATTATGTCAGCTGCCTTAGTGCTGTTATTAACCTATATTGCTCTTATTAACCTTTCTGATGAAGAATCTTTCAAAAATAATTATATTAAAGTACAAATCTCTCCAGTTTAAAATATGTGAATGTTCCATTTCAGTAGTCGTGTGTCATAGGATAATGAACATCTGATTGCCTGGCTGACACAATGAGGTTTTTAATCAGGCTCCCTTTCCTAGGAGCAGCGTGTTGGCTCTGACAGCCTTCTCGGGGCCCGGCAGGCTCCTGAAAGCGCTGCTGTCATGTTACCAGGGGCGGGATTTAAAATTGAAATGTGAGCAAATAAGACAAGAACTGGAACGGATATGTGGAGAGAGGGGGCTTGGGAAACCCCCACTGAAAGCTTCTTCAGTCAATTCCAATTATTAAAGCATACAGCTGATTCAATTAGTGGCGATGTACTTGTGCATATAGTATTTACTACCTAGCAGAGCTGATCAAAGGGGAACAAGCTGCTCATGAAAATTTGTCCATATTCATTTTGTCCTTTTTTTTACCCCTACTGCAGAGCATTTTGAAGCAGGAACGCATTTTGCCACAACTTTCAGCCATTCTTTCATCTGTCAGGCACCGTGAGTGTTCTAATTTCTACTGAGGATTACTAATTCATGACATGCTTTTGGCAAAACCAATGCAAATCCTGCTCGTTACCAGTTTTGATCACTCTTAAGCTTCTCTGTGTGTATCTGTACAATAGGTGAATTCCCGTTTTATACAAGGTGACTATTTGATGAGCAAAACCAAGGGCCGTATTTTCACCTGTGTCTTTTCATGCTTACACTTGGATGGGAATTGATTTTTAAATGACCACATGAGCATCCTTTAGGGATACCTGTTTTTACCTCTGGAATATGTCACATAATCACAGACTGGTTTGGGTTTGGAGGGACTTGAACACTGGCAGGGATGGAGCAGCCACAGCTTCTCTGGGCAACCTGTGCCAGGGCCTGACCACCCTCATAGTAAATAATTTCTTCCTTCACAGGGTATTTTGACAAGTTTAGATTAAGATATTCATATGTCCCTTTTGGGCTGACATATTTCTCCAGGTAGAAGAGAGTATGACAAGTCTTCCTCTTTGACATCCAGAAGAATTCCTTTGTTAATAGAAAACACAGTGGGAGAATCACATGAAAAGGTAAAGCTGAAAGATTCTCCTTCCATGGAATTACCATTCGTTATCTTCCCCAGTTTGCTCCCTTCACCAAGATCACCGCTGTCAGCACAGTACATCTGGTACTTGGGAAGGACAAGCGTTTCTGTAGTCACTCCACATCATCCCTGCCCCTTTTTATAAAAAATAACAAATGATGAATGTTTATTCCTTTGTTTCCAAGTCCTGCTCTGGAGACCCTGATTTGCTTCTTGTTGTGTGTTGGGAATGCTAAAGATGAATCTTTTTATTCAGGGTGAGTCCCTGTAAAGTCACCTCCTTGCTCCACCGCTGTGAGCATATGGCCCTTGGCCAGACCCCAAACCACTTCTATGACCATCACGAGCTCCTGGCTCACATAGTGAGTCTGACATTTTAGTGCTGATGAACATTTCTTTTCTCTTGCAGACCTTTTGTGTTTCTTCTAGTGGGATCAGATGCATCTATCTGTGCCAGGCACACAGAGATGTTCTTAGTCATCTTCCTATTTGTAATTCTACTGGAGACAGGTGAGAAGCAAACGTTGGTGCCAGCAGTATTATGTAGGGCTCTGCTGGGTTTTTGCAACTCTCTTTAAAGTCTGCAGTGAGCACTGTGCCTCTGTAATGTTCTGGGAGTAACATGAACTATTAGGACTGCATTGAAAAGCAAAGTCTGCTGGGAATGTTTCAGAGGTAAATAGAGGGCTATTATCTGAAATGAGGACTCAAGGAACACTGTCTTGTAAATATGGCCTCTGAGCCAAGTCAGATCTGGAGAGGCCGTTGCCCACAGTAATGAATGTACATCGCTCCCAGGAAAACAGTACCTGCTTTTACCTCCCACTAAGGTGTCAGAGCTACAGTGAGAGTAAACGTTCGGGTAGTTTTTCCCTCATTAGCCTTCCACTGGCGTTGGAAGTGGCTTAGTCAGACCTCGCTGTTATGAAATACGTTGTACCCGTGATCCAAATTTGTTTCTGCCTCATGGAGAGCATTTCTTTCTCAGGCACTTTTGAAGCTCAGAGTGTATCACGGTTTCAGAAGTGGCTCCTCAGCACTGGGAAGGCCTTGTCAGTCCTCACAGCCTGGTAGCACTGACTGGAAGTCGACGCCATCAGCCCACACGCTGCCATAGTCTCTCCCTTTTTCATCTCTGGTTTTCTGAAGACAACTGGAAGATGGTGGGTTGCTGTCAGGACAAGTTCAACATCAACTGTAATATCTCTTTCTGAAGATTTTTCTTCTTTTAATGATTGGTTTTCACATTTGTATTTAGGTGCTCTCTCTAGTTCGTGAGTAATGTCAGAAGAAAGCTGTATCAGACAAGAGATGAAAGCTTTGAAATCTTTTACAAGACACATACCCAGTGGTCTGAAACCAGCTGATGCTGCTATGGGATTGAGTTTGCTTCTAAGGTAGAATCCAAGTGAAACAATTTGCAGGCCTGGAAGCTTATCCAACTTCATTTCCTGCATATTACTTCTTGTTTCCTGGTGGGTAAGAGGGATCTGTGAGAAATCTGATGCTGCTTGTTCTTTTGAGGCTATTTGAGTAGTCAAGGACCACTGAGTGTATATGAACTGGTACCAGGCCGATCAGAGGAAATCTGTATGGGGGAATGGCTAAGCCCTAGAAGATACTTACGTGGGTAAATCTGGATGTTGCCATATTTGTGTACTAGTAAATGTTTTCCTATTGCTAGAGAGTCTCTTCCAAATACTTCTTTTGCATTTACCAGCAAGGACAGAAGGTTATAGCAAAGTGTGGAGAAAGAAGCAAAGGAAGATGCTGAAAGTCAGATTTTATTTCATCTGTTCCCAGTCCTGTGATAATCTGTGCAAGAACTATCAAAATGGCATTTTTCTTTTTCCTGTTGTTTTCTCCCAACCGGAGCTGAACTTCACTGTACCGACAGCTTTGAATTCTGTCTTCACATTATTCAGTTATTTGGTGGAAACTTTCCTGTTACACCTTCAGTTTCCCAGGGTTCTAGCCATTACTTGCAGCATCATATGATGCTCTTGGTGTATCTTACCTGGTCTTTTGAGATTTCTAGCCTGTTTCTCATTACAGTATAGTGCTTCTTGCTCCAATATTTTACACTTCAACCAGTTAGATTTGTGTTTCTGAACAAAGGCATCACTTGCTCCTCTGAGGCCATGGGACCTAAATGTGTGAATTCGCCTGATGACAGCACAGGACTATCAAGTGCAGTACTTAATACTTGCCCTGGGTTATGCTACAGCTGATATTGCCCAGTATCCTCCAGTCCCTTAGTGAAGAATGAAATAAAGTGTGTGATGAACTCCTGAAAGAATCTCGGTGTTCCTGCAGAAGAAATATTGTATATGAAAGGCCCAAATTAAAAAATGACACCGGAAGAAATAGAAAGCATTTAGGATTATTTAAATTCCTGAGTCCTTCAAGATCAGCTTCCTAAGTTAGCAAATTCAGCTTGTCCACATTACCCCTACTAGCTGTAGCTGTCTGTGCTACTGCTTCCATCTTTGTACAGAGACGGAGATTCGCCACCTTCCTACAACTGGAAGGGGGGTACATATTCCTCTCTTCTCCCTTCTCCTCCCCCTTCCTCTCCCTTTTCCTTTCTCCTCCCCTTCCCCCTCCCCTTTCCCATCCGTTTTTTTCTTTTTCTGTCTCTTTCTCATCCTCTTTTGGAGCTGAGAAGGAGCAGAAATGCTGTGATTGCTTCATATGGTGACCACTTATTCCTATTTATAGTGGATATTGTCTGCAGGGAATTAGTAGTGTGTGAAATTCCCACAAGGCAGGCATAGCTGAATAGACATAAAACTTGGTTTAAAGAAGTAAACATGTTAAGCAAACAGTGGAATTCCAAGACAGCTATTTGAAATGATAAGGAACTGTTGCATTTTTACCTGAACAAGTAAAGCAAATCAGCAGTAATTATATTTGTCCTGTCAGAGGAATGAGGGAGTTCGGGAGGTGGAAAGCTCTGATAGTTGAAACATCTTTTAAAAGACACTGAGCTCAGCTGATTGCCATGGCTTGGGGAGTCTGCAAGCAATTGCCCACAGTATTAATTAAATAGGAGTATACAGATTTCATTCTGCTGGGATTTTTCCACAAAAGTAATGTTTTGAGGCTTTGTAATGATGTCCCAGTTGGACATTGCTTCCATGAGACGCATTACTCATGAGAAAATGAAATCTCATGTAGTTCAAGGGAATGTAAAAATGAAGAGCCTTGTTCTGCAGAAGAAACCCAGCAGCAGAAAGATTGGATTTGTCCCAGTGTCACAGTGAGCAGCTGTGGTGCACGGTGGTGTTAGCTCTGATTTGTGAGGGTTTGCACTGGCTACTGGAGACGCCACCATCATGGCTGCGGGGTGTACAGTGGCAGATGGGCCTTGAAGAGCCATTTGCACACATCTCAGTTTGGTTGGGCCTTCGCATGGATTGGGGTATTTCTCTGCAAGGCAATTCTCCAGGAACAGGCTTATCTGTGAGTATTTCTGCTCACAGGCACAAAGCAGCAAATGCAAAGGCATGTGGAAGTGAAAGCCAATCAGAGGGACATTGTAACATCTGGGTTTGCTTTGGAGTCAATTCTTTCTTTATCTGGCATTCCCACTTGTCTTGTGCTAATACAAGAGGCCTTGTGTTTTGCTGTGCTATGCAACCAATGTCAAAATAATGCTTCAAGTTATTATTTGACTACCAAGAGCCCTGTTCAGTGGCCAGCATTAGCCTGACTCCCAGAGCCTGACGTAGTCTCTACTGATGATTGATAGGTTGGGGTGCATGCCATAGGATATGGTGCTTCAGCAGAGTCCCAGCACAGTTGCATGATGCACTGTAGCATCTGTCTCCTTGGGCAAGGGAGCTTGGCAAGCAAATGCTGGACAATAGGACTGGAAAAGTCTGTGTAAAACCCTTTTGTTAATCCTGGGAAGGTTCTCGTGCTGTGAGGGATTTTACAGCATCAGCCCATCTCTGGTTATGACTCAGCTGTCACGGACACGTTGTGTACCTGTTAAAGAGTTAGGAGAAATGAGTCATGAGCCATAGAGATATTTGGAGCTGCTGACATTCACACGCTGATGTTTTTTATATTACCAAGGACCCCGGGGAGGCCGGACTGTGACTGTGGGAGATCTTGACAGAAAGTTCACAGTTTGCAGTTGTGGGTTGGATTTGTTGGGGGCTTTTTTCCTCACCACTGTAGTGAAAACAAATTGATGTGGTGGGTAAATGGCAGGAATCCTAGAGTGGTTTGCGTTGGAAGGGACCTTAACGCTCATCCAGTTCCAACCCCCTGCCACGGGCAGGGAGACCTTCCACTAGCCCAGATTGCTCCAAGCCCCGTCCAGCCTGGCCTTGAGCACTGCCAGGGATGGGGCAGCTTCTCTGGGCACCCTGTGCCAGCGCCTCAGCACCCTCACAGGGAAGAACTTATTCCTTCTATCTAACCTGAACTTCCCCTGTTTCAGTTTTGAGCCCATCACCCCTTGTCCTACCACTACAGTCCCTGATGAAGTGTTACTCTCTGGCATCCTTGTAGACCCCCTTCAGACACTGGAAGCTGCTCTGGGGTCTCCACGCAGCTTCTCTTCTCCAGGCTGATCATCCTCGTGGCCTCCTCTGGACTTGCTCCAACAGCTCCATGTCCTTCTTATGTTGGGGACAGCAGAACTGCATGCAGTACTGCAAGTGGGATCTCGCAAAAGCAGAGGAACGCGGCTGGAGCTGCAACTCATAACTCCATTAGAGCGAACAGCTCCCAGCACTAATCCTCATCAGGGACACACTGCTCAGATTTTCCTTCCCCCTTAAAGCAGTGTGAGGGACCCAGCCTTTGCACACCCTGTGTGAGGGGGGAATTGGAGCACACAGCTCATCCCTCCTGCCCTGTCTGTGCGTAATAAGCCGCATGGCAGGCAGGATCGCTGTGTCTCTGTGCTGAAACCTGCGCAAGTGGGAGCAGTGGCAGGTGTTAAATAGTAACAGATGTTAATATTGACAAACTGAAGTGGCTAAATGTGGAAATACAGCACTGCTGAGACGTGTGAAGTGAGGCAGTGACCTTCACACATTATGGAGCTAGTCAATAAGAAGGAGTTTGACATGAGCGAAGCGATGCTGCGTGCACGGCAGGACGCTGGGCAGGTTTAGGGCTGCGTGGGGCTGCTTCATGTCTCCTAGGGGACAGGGCCGAAGGGAAGGTATGTACCAAAGAGGTGGCAAACAGCAGAGCCCAGACCTGAACAAACCTGTTTTCAGCAGCCGGTGACTGTGAATTTTGTGTTTGCCTTCCAGTGCCGTTTCAGTGACACAGAAGAGGCAGCGCTGTTAAACACTGAGTTCCTCTGCGGCTTTAGCCCTTTTTAGCCACATTTTCTCTTTTGTTTGTGCAGATCAAGGATCCTGATGTACAGCCTCTTTGTGCTCCCATAGAAACTTTCCTGTTAACGGGTTTTATATCAGACCCCAAGGCATGCAGGGTCAAAGCCTGCTTTTCATGATTTTAGCCAGGGACTTCAGCGGCACAAGGTTTTGATCTCTTTTGTTCCAGGGAACAACAGCAATTTCTGCTGCTCTAGGTGACATTACTCTGGAATTTGGGAGGGAAGGAGGTAGACACTACATTAAAGAGAGATGGGGTTTATCTTGAAGCTCCCCTATATCCAGCACAGGGCAGTGCTGCATCGGGGAGCTCATAACTTGGGACATCCATGGGGACCATCCCACCTGCACCCCCTCGCAGGAACATGCATATAGATGAAAGCCAGGAGATGGTGTGGTCGTGCTCAGTGACAATATCAGTGGTGAAAATAAGCTTTAATTTGTCACTTTGCATTTCTCAGCAGATCAGAAGTGAATACACAGCATCTTCATTAGCAAGGCAAATACCTCAGTGATTCCCTTTCCTTCCAAAGTGCTGAGCAGTGGATAAGCACACATCAAAAGGGTAATCAGTGACTTGTATGATAAGATCCCAGTCTGAACTGGAAGGCTCCTGCGCAGAACCCAGTCCCACCTGAACGTGTCTAGTGGAAATTCTGAGGTTTGCTGGTGTTTGCTGGTTTTGATGGGTTTCTTTGTGTTCATATTGCTCAGGAAAGGGCCCCATAACAGACCCAACAATTGCATTTTCATTTGGAGGTGCAATAATAACTATGGTAACCAGAGTTCAGCTCTAGCCTGTGAAATTCCACTCCTCTCAAAATCAGGCATCCAGGCTCCCGTGAGGAGGCTTGGCAGGCTCAGAGTGTGATTCATTCCCTCCCAGAATACATGACTGATGGGATGAATCACCCATGGGCTGGGGAGAGCAGGTAACCCAGGTGGGATGTCTGTCACTGAGGTGCAATGGTAGGCAACCTCATGTTTGGTTTTTGTTCCTTTATGAGCAGGGCTGTTTGCACGACACCTTTGATGTTCTCTTTCCTAAATCAGTGCCAGCTTAATCTGATCTGTGGAGCACCAAATTGCAGCATTTTGGGAGCTGCCAGAGAGCCTGTGGGCACACTGCTGTTGTGGAAGGAGACTTGTAGCCACCCTGTCCCAGCCCTTCACCCACTTCAAACCAAACTGAAGCCAGTTGGGCTCAGCCATGCTGGGAGATGGACCTGCCCTGGGGCAGGGACTGCATCTAAGAACAGTAATTAACAAATGGGATGATGATTTCTAAAGCCTTCCTAGTTTTCAAAGCACATCTATCTGAACCTTTCATTCCAGCCATAGGCAAGGGAATTCATATTTGCAGTCATGATAGATGGAGCTGGTCAGCTCTTCAGTTTCCTTTCCTGAGATCATTTAGCATGCTTTAAACAAATGCCTCAGCCTGTTTCAAACCATGGAAGCTCCAACATGTCATCATGTTTTCCACCATGTTCTCCTCTTTGAGGTTAGATATGGGCATGGGGTGCCTGACAGTTAACTTTCCATCACATTGCCTTTTCTAAAAGGGGCTGTAGGGAGATGAGAAGGTTTGCACCAGGTCAGAGGTACCAGCAGCCCCCACGTGCTCCCCTGCCAAGTTTCCAAGGCAAGGTGTCTCCCACATTGGTTTGAACCCTCAGAATTGCCAAGATTGCTGGAAATTAAAAGACCTCCAAAAGGTAAAGCCTGTGGGCTTCAGGAGAGAGAGGAGCTCAAACTGGATGCAGTTTGGGTTAAGGATTATGCAGAATCTGAGCTTTGATTAGCTGGCTTAGTATTTCCAGAGCAATAGAAGCAAGGTGATTTCTGGCCCGGTATTTTTTTAAAGCTTATTTATTCTCATCTCAGAGGGTTTTAGCATTAACCTTTAAGCACTGCAACTTTTAATGTGATGGCACAGAGAGCTGCAAGTTGGCAGAGGTCAGTTCTCAAGGATTTTAGCCTCCAGGAACTGACTGATTTTTAATGGGAGTCACACAGCTAAATCCCTGCATATGATTTTGAAATTCTTTCTTAAAGCCAAAGTCTTTCTTAGGCTTTGTTTCATCTAACATCATTATAAATACTTGAATGACTTTTGGAGATCATATAGGATGTATCACCAGTCAAAATGAGTTAGAAACAAATTGATGTGTTCTTGCATCTGGGAAAGTACCAGCTTTCCTTGGCTTGTGATGTTTTCTTTCATTTGTAATTAAATTATTTGCTCTAAAAGTTGATTGCTATTGACAGAGAGTACATTTTCTTTACACTGAATGCATTCTTCCCTTTACTTTGTGAGTCAGACATAAAAAATTTACCACTCTGATACTAAGGTGATAAAACCAATGTGCTTAATGTTAGGGAGCCCGTATCTTTTAAAGAGCTGCATCAGCCCCTCTGTACCTGACGCAGAAGCCAAAGTTTGAGGGAAAGCTTCCAAAAAAGACCGTAAATAAAAGGTGTTAATGGGGAGCTCTTCATAGGAGGGCCTCAATGCATTGAAGACAGCAGTGCATAAAATCCATCTTGCTCTGGTAGATACAGAATAACGTATTGAAAGCTCCTAAGTGACCATGGAGCCCGTGACCTATTAGCTGAGCATCTGAAACTGTTATCCAGCTTTACTGCCAAAATGTAGGGCATTCATTTTCCTGGATCACTGAGCTCAATGATTTTTCTTAGCTCAGACCTAGGGGCAGGAACACCGGCTCTTGACTCCCACTCCAGCGCTCTAAATATTTCTCCTTTGTTAGAAAGACAGGGGCTGCAAATAAATTCACACAAGCCCTTGACACAAGAGCATGTGTGGGGAGGGGGAGGTGTTCACACTGCCAGATATTGCATATTTAATTCAATTAAGGAGTTAGTGTCTGTTTCTAGTCAATGGGGATTTAAGGACACATTCCTCAAATGTGCTGTGAATTCCTCCCTGGAGAAGCCCTTCTCACTCCTAGTCCAGGGCTGAGGTGTCTAAAACCTTGGCCATGTTCTCTGAGCCCATAAATCAGCCTTGGACAGTGTGTTCCAGTCTTGCTCCAGTTCTCTGGTGCGATTATCTGTGCCTGAGCAAACCAGTTCATTGTCAGCTCTTGCTGAAGGATTACTTACTTGCAGATGTAGATATTTCCTTCTGGTTTCCATCTGCTAAAAGGCAAACTTTGGAGGCTGGCACCAAGCTCTTAGTGTTTAAGGAGCTCTCAGAAGTGTAGCTGGGCTAGACTGTCCCTTTCGTGCAGGGAAATCACCCGTGCTGTAATTCTGCTTCAGCTGGGTGGTGGGGAGGAGCTCAGAGGAGGCTCAGGTTTATATTGAGTGGGACTGCGAGGGAGCAGAGTGGGTGTCTGCAAAGGGGCTCTGTGGTGAGTGTGCTGAGCTGGCTGTGCCCTTTCTACATAGGGGTTGTGCACCTTGAGATTGTAAATTTGGAGGCTGACTTTTGGCTAGTAGGGTGTTAGCTCTGTGCTTATCTTTATTTCTCATCATTTGAAAGGTAAGTTGACATGTAGGGATGTAAAGTGGCATCTTTTTGCAAAGCTGAGCGCTGCCTCTCATGTTCAGTGTTTCTTTCTGAAGGTTTGAGCTTTCTGTCCAGGCTCTGCAGAAGGTTTGACTCTGGCTCAGGGCTCTCAGGAAGGTGTTAACCATTAGCACAGTGCTTCCCTCTGACCTCTGGCTTTGCTGAAACCTGACAGCAGCAGAGGTGCTGCAGAGTCATTCTGCTCAGCTGCGTGCCCTTTCTGTGCCACTTGATACTAATGTGGATCTAACTGACTTTGGAGAGATGCTGTGGTGGGTGTTGCTCCCTTGGGGTTTTGTTGGTATTGGCCAGGAGATTGCACAACTTGGGTGGCAGCAGCTAACTCATTCCTAGGCTCTTCTGTGGCTGTGTCCTGGAGATGTACAGAGCAGCCCTTTGTGGCTCTGCATCACCTACACCAAGGCCTGGCAGTTACTTTTCCACGCAAGACTTTTTAGGATGAAAGGTATTTTTTTCCCTTCCCCTCTCCCACCCCCCCCCCCCCTTCCCTTCCAAGAAATTAAACTTTTCCATGAAGAAGGAAAATCCTTCTTCAGAAGGTCTGGTTTTCAGCTCTTAAATTTTTTATATCTGTTCACATAACTGAGCCATTCCTCTGTATTAATGTCTGCTTCATTGTGCCTGGTACTCGGGGGACCAAATCTGTCTTACATTAAACTCTAGTCCTTGTATTATTTTAACTTAGGTGGTTCTTTTCTAGTGGCAGGTGTAACAAATCTGTGTTTCTATGCCAGGTCTGGCCTGTAGTTCCTGATGATCCTGACCAGGGCAGGATCAGAATCTTCTGTCATTCCATATGGTTGGTGCTACCCATTCCTAGGCTGTGAGAACCAATCATTCCTTGTGTTCATCTCAGAGTGACCCTCCTGAGGATCACCAGACAGCAGCCACTGCAGCAGCGCCGCGCCGTGACATTGATAAACCACAACATATTGTTTAACATATTGTTCCCAGTCCAACATATTGTTCGCATTCATCATGGAAGCAATCAGTACAGAGCATTTTATTGCAAACCTGTTTCCTGGTGCTCATCATTAGGTCATTAACCTTAACAATGTCAACATGTTCTCGGTATGCAGTTTAATTGCAGAGCAGTACAGAGCCCTTGTACAGCCTGTACCACATAGTTTAAGAGCACCATGCGGTTTAAGAGGAATAGAAATTGCATGGGTGCTGAATAAAGCCAAGCCTGGACAGAAGATGCAGTTTAAAGAAGAAAGTAGCTGTATTTTGGGGGACCAAAGGAATTTCTCAGCAGAAACATAATTTCCTGTGAATGCCTGGGCCCAGGTGAAGGTTTTCAATTTATGGCATCAAATTTCTGCTACTGTTTTTGTACATCTTTCCCCATGGTACCTTTGCCAATTCCAAGGAAAAGAGATGGGCAGTCCAGTGACTTTCGCTGCTCTAACTGCAAACACTGATACTGGCAAGGCTTTCCTCTGAAACCGCTTGTTAAAGGATAGAGCTTGTGTCTCCTGGAGCTAGTTGCTCCCATGCTATGTGATATCAAGATAGAAATTCGATAAACAACTTGGTTATGGAGGAGGCTGGTAGGAGCAAGTGAATTGCTCAGGAAAACATTCTGGTTTGTGTACTAGACTTTGGGGAAGATCTCTTTTCTTATGAGACTTGATTAGTGAGTTATAAAGTAGTGTTTCCCTATATGAACCCTTGGTTTGTTATCATGGAGATTATCAGGACACCACCACCTTTGTTAGTGTAGATGGTCAGACTCTTCAGAAGAAGATCTGTCTTTTCACATGTGCTTATAAATAGTCTCATCCAACTGGGGCTAGATCTTGTCAGTGACATTTAGATCTTCTCTTAATGCTACCGAATGCTGATAACTTGTGGTTTGAGTGTTTAGGTTAAAATTTAAAGTATCTGTGGGATGTCAGCTTCCATTTCTTGTTGATTTTTATTGGCAGTTAGGTGGATGTGAACATTTCAGCCTCAAGTTCTGCTGGGTTTTGATTGCCCTGCAGCAGTATGTAGGTGGTGTCTAATTAACTGCTGTGCATATGGCTGGAAAAGCATCACTGTCCTCAGTGCTCCAGCTGAAACCACAAATTGCTCCTCACTGCAAAACTAAGGGCTCTATTTACTGTGCTATAGGAAAAGGAAAGATGTGACAGGTCTTTCAGGATGGGCAGTATCCAGTGTTCCATTCCATTTCCCTTGCTGCTTCCTTTCCTAGAAAGCTCAAGCTCCTTTTCCTTCCAGCCTGGCCTATTTCTGCTGTCTCATATTTTTGTACTTTAGAATGGAGCACAGCACTGCCTTGACAGGAAAGTCTGATTGACACCCTGTTTCTTCCCCATCACAAAATAAAGTAATTTATTTAGCTTTGCACAGTATTCTGCACAAAGCAGGTATTGATCCATGCAGGCTGTCGACTGGGTAATCGATAGCCACCAGTTTGGGGAAAATAAATAAATAAAGGGGCAGAAAATGATGGATGAGAATCCCATTGAGTGCTTTTTGAACTGATGCCGTGTTCTGATCACTCAGCTGGGTGTGTTTTGTAGCCACAAACTTAACATGAAAGATTTCAGATTCCCAGCTTCCAGTTAACCCGCTTGTTAGGTGGTACTGAATGATTCTCATCTAGTGGTGCTTTTCAGTCTGACTCTTATATCCAGTTCAAGGCAATAGCTCGTGAAGAGGGAGAGGCTTCCCCTTCTTCCACTGTGGTATTTGTAAAGTGTAATCAAGCTTAGTGGTTTGACATTTGTGTGTGTCTGAGCCTGTCTCCCTGGATCAGTCAGATCCAGGTTGGAGGGCAAGAGGAAAGACTTCATCAGCAGAAGAGCACTGGAGTGCTTCAGTCCTGAAATCCAGGGCAGCTGCTACCTTAATCTTTCTCTAAATTCACTGTGCATCTCACACAGAGCATGTTCAACCCCTACAGTATAGCATAAGTGGAAGGCAAGTGGGGTGTGAGCTTTCTGTGTTGTTTCTGCATGGAGAAGCCCCCAGTTGTAGGGCTGTGTGAATAATACACTGTGGTTACAGGAATCTCCCTTTTGGCTTGTAGGTGCCAGAATCGGGAATCTTCCTCCAGATACCTGTTGTACCATCCCATCTTGAACTCTTTGCTGACCAGATCTGGTCTCAGAGCAGACCTGGCTGGTCCTGCCTCACTCTGAGCACTGAGAGCTGGGATCTGAAAGCCTCTGGAAGAGGGTGGGAGCCACTCCAACCCACAGTGCACTGAGTTCTTTTCATCCTCAGCCCGCTTTTCTACACCTGTGGGATACTAAGACCTTTAAGGGAGCCAAATTCCATTCTGTAAATGAATAATTGAAAGGCCAGGTAATCAGTTTATCTTACTACCAATCTAAGTTGGCCTAAGCTTTCTCTAGAGCAGCAGACACATGGAAGCAGTGGCCCTCTGTAATATATACAAGTCTTCCAGATGATGAAGTGCAGTTTAGATGCAGTTAAGAGCAAATGAGACCAGAACAGGAGAGGTGGAGAGGAGGGACAGTTGTATTGATCAGGCTGCATAGCCTGCTGAAATCAAACACTGCTTATTCAGGGAGGTAACCTTATTCCCAAAGCCAGTGGAATAGTAGGAGTTTGGAAAACTCCATTTGATGGAGAGGAAATCAGGCCATGCTTTCAAAGCAAATGTGTTTTTTCTCTCCCCACTCATTGAATGTAGTTTCTTGAATAGACTTTAGCTGTCATTTCCTGGGTGCTCAGGGAGCAGCTGGTCTGAGATTTTCTATGTATTAACAGGGATCAAATAGGATGAGTGTAGCTGTGGCATAGTTGGGGGGGAGAGAGAAAGGCCATGAACATGCCACATGATGCAGGGGGAACAACCAACCTCCTTGTCCTCCTCAACCAGTCCATGCATTCCTCAAACCAGGCCTGGTGAATGCCCCAGAAGTGCTGTGTAAGAGAGGTGTGTGTTTGCCTGCAAGGTGAGAGATCAGGAGTGTGCAGAGCCAGGATGTTAAGTCACTTGTAGAGGATCATCTCCTTGGGAAGGTCCATGTATGTATGGGGCATCAGCTACAATGAGGTTTTCATTGCTCTGGAGTGGGAAAGAACTTCTCTATAAGCTCATTTAGTGGAAAGCTCTTTTATGTAGTATCTGCTACTCTCTATAGAGTAACTGTTTTCTCTCGTAAGAAGCTGTGGTCTACCTTTGCAGAACTGCTCTGGTTTTCTGCATTAATTCTTATTTGGATCCTTTGAGATGGATCTTACAGGCTCTCAGAAATTCTGTGTCTCTTTGTTGTAATTAACCAACTCTCAGTGGTCAGAGTAGATCTGTGAGCATGAGGAGGCCTGTCAAATCAATACAAATCATTGCCAGACATCAGCTTAACAAGCCTGACCAGGAAGTACAAAGGGGCCCTCTGTCATTTAAAGAAATAAACGGGAGGCACAGAACTTAATTCTGCTCAATCAGCTGCTAAGCCTGGCCTGACAGCCAGCCTTCAGAGACACCTTCGCTGGCTCCAGTGGTTAGCTGAGTCAGCACTTTTGCATTTTCCCTGTGAGAAGCCATGTGCATCAGCAGAGGAATAGAAAGGATGAGCACACTGCCATGCTGGAGCAATCTCGCCTTGAAGGCACAGTGTAAGAGTAATCTGGGTATTTGCAACTGCCCGATGGGGAGGCAGCTGTTGGAGTTGAGGACAGAATCCTGGCAAAGGCGTGAGTGTGTTTGAACTGATGTCAGCTGCCCAGGACTGATGTTTTGAAAGAAAATAGCAGTAGTAAGTGAAATGTGTTGGCCAAGTAGGATAAAGAGAATGGATCTAGAGGGAGATGGAAGTTGAGAAGGTGAATGGAGGAAATGGCAAGGCAGAAATCAGAGACTCAGGTTCTGTTCTGTTCTGCCTCTAGCTCCTTCCCTGCCCTTGGCCAAGGTGATCAAGCTGAATAAATGTCTGAGAGTTCAGGAAACAAAGGAGTGATTTTAGGCACTGAATTCTAGATACTGACATCTAAAAATAAAGTTCTTCACCATTCAGATCTTCCAGGAGAAGGCGTGTTGTTAGTGTCGTCCCTAAACTTCCTTATCCTAATGCGGTGCTAACCCTTTCTGACAGCTGACTTTCCACCAACCAGTGCCCAGAATATTCTTATAATGAGGAAGACTAAACCCCCCACTTCAGTTAAGTGCTGGGGCCAACTGTTTAAACTCTTTTAGAGGGACCATAGTGGACTCCTGATGAGCATCATCATCCCCACATTCAGGTGTTGTAGGGAATCTGATCGCTTATTTATTCTGGGTGCCTCATTATGCCTAGCAGTGTGCTAATTCAGCTACACGAAGTCTCATGGTATTGGATTTGTGGATGGGTATTGGGTCTCCCTCAGTTTGTCCATCCCAGACACTCAACCTGATCCCACTTCAGGGTGGCTGATTACATAGACCTGGAATTAGCTGGAGTATCTGCACATTGTGGGTACAGGAGGAGCACAGCTGGCCGTTTTGATTTGTATATGTTTATGTAAATGCCTCATAAAACATCCCCCGTTGGGACAAGCCGGAGTCACGCATCATAAAAGATCAGCTCCTGTAATGGCTTCTTTACAACTGCACTTGCCAGAGTAGTGAAAAAAATAACCCTGTGTTTATAGGAAATTAATTTCTGCCCCTTCAGTGATCAGCCCTGAGCAAGCAAAAGAGCTGCGTGATCCCAGTTGCTTCACTCTGGCAGAGAGCTGCTCTTCGGAGCCCTCTGCAATGTAAGCCTGTGGGGCTGGTTAATAAGAATCCTTAAAGCAGCGAGGTCCCACTCCAGCAAGCCCTGTGCTCATGCAGCCAGCCCTTCTTTAGCAGAGTGCTAAATCACCCCCTTAATTTTACACTTGTGCCACGCTCCATACAGGACCGGATTTGAGGAGGTGTGCGCATCTTTTGCTGAAGAAGAACGTGCTTTTGCCTTTGGGCTTAAATTAGCATACAAAGAATGTTGCACCTTACAAGGCAGATCAGCAAGGTTGTTTAAAACATGAAACCACCCAAGCATGACAGGGCCTACCAAGGGAGGAAGACTCCTTAGTGCCAGTAGGTGGTGCTCTGCCAGCTCCCTTTAGGGGGGAAGCCCACACTGAGCCCAGTTCTGTGCAGCACCCCAAAAATCCCTGGGGTTGAGTGCTGCTCCCATTGCAGGGGAGGTCTTCATGACTTTGCTGGGAGTGAACCTAAGGGGGCTCTGCAGAGAGCAGTTGATTTTGTAGGAGTCTTTAGCTGCATCTTGGCCTTCAGGTAAGACTCTTCTAGCAAGAACGTAAGTTACTTCTGAATTATATGGATGAACCAAACTTGAGCTATCTAATTCTGTAGGGCTTCTTAGGAGTAGTAGATGGAATCCTTGTTTAAACTGAAGCCAGCAGGGAGTTTGTCTATAAACTCATTCAACATAGGTTTTCTCCTGAAATCTGTTGTAAAGCAGGATTGATAATTTTTAATTATTGTAAGATTATGGCAGAGTGGATGCTGTTGCTGCAGTGAGCAGATCCACCTTCAGGACAAGTGCTGCTTCTGCTCCAGCTGACAGCACTGCTCCCATAATACGGTGCTCCAGGATGCACTTCTGCAGCTGGGGTGCCCTGGTTGCGTGCATGTGAGACCTGATTTGCAACAGCAGCAAAACTCTGTGTAGTTCCTGCCAATATGAGTATGGCTTGAATCTGGCCCTTTGTAGCCAAAGATTAATCCTGGAGGAGATAAAGAGCAGAAGATAGGGACAGCTGTTCAAATTAAGTCTTTTGTCTATCTGTACCCACCCCACCGTGTGTGTTAAATCCAGCCTTGGCTGTTGCAGCTCATCTAACCCAGTCAATGGAAGGGAAATCTTCTCTCTTGCACATCCCCCTTAAAATTTGAGGAGTTTCCCTGACAGAGTGATGCATAGTTATGGGCTCAGTAAAAGGTAGAATGATTTATGGCTTACACACTGTAAATCAATAAAAAGAATCACAGACATTGACAGCACGTTCACAGCCCATTTCTTTAAATGGAAGGCACTTTTCTGTCCTTCCCATTTCAGACTGGTTGGCACATGGGGAGGTTTCTGCCACTAACAAGTGCTAAGAGAGTCTTTATAAAGCTTGTAAAACCTACATCTTATGTAATGCTTCTCCTTATATACCCTTTCTTGCTGTATTATCATTTCCAGTCATAGAAAGTACCAAATTCTCCATCCTGGCTTATGTGATTACCTTCTCCTGTGGGGTGTATGAACAGAGCACATTTAAAATCTGGTGGATTATAAGCTCCTCCAGACCAGTCCGTTAACATCTGACTTTCTAGCCTTGGTGTAAATCCTAATTAAACTGTGTGTGGTTGGTGTGACTCTTTGTGTGAGGTAGAGTGTGTGCTGAGTGCCCTGGGAGCAGTTGGGAGGGGTTAATTCAGGGCATCTCCCTTGACCAGTGAAGCTGTGGTCCACCCCGTGGGGTTCAGGTGTCTCAGGATGGATCTCAAAGGGAAAGGGGTGTTGTTAAGTGAGCCTCATGCAGATCTGTGTTACCAGGGTGCTGTTCCCCAGCCCTGGTACCCATGCCCATGTGAGCAGCTGTAAGGCTTGGGGCTGTGCAGGCCAACTTGCCAACAGGGGATGGTTGGGATAGGGAGCCTGGGTGTCAGCCAAGTCCAGCTTCCTTTATTTACATATAGATACCAGTCCTGGAACATGTTAAAATGCTTTGTTGAAATGGACCATAAATGGACTATAAAAGTTAGCCATTTAAGTCTGGAGAAGCATTAAGAGACCCTTCAGTGGTGGATGGGTTATAAATAGTCCACAGCTCAGCCACACTTCAACAAATGTCTGGTTACTGGCTGCTCTGAAAGAGCCCTCTCCAAATACTCTCCAAGGGCAGCCATGTAAATAAACAGGAGAATTGCGCAGGGCTTCTTCAGGCAGGTTGTTAAGGCTTGTGTGAGCTCTCAGCAGCAGTCAACAAGGTGTTAAAAGTTAGAGGCTAAAAGAAAGTGTCTTTTAGAAAATCAGATTTTTCATTAAAGCTTCCATTTGCCTTTAAAGGCAACATGTATTACAGGTGTGCTTATCCCTTGGGAACACAGCCTGTGCTTAGATACTCCTTGGGTAAGCCGGAGACTTCCCTGAGTCAGGCCAGAATTGAAATTTTAGCAGCTTAAGGCACTTTAATGTCTCTGTTGTTTCTTTTGATGAGAGAATAGGATACATGCTTTGCACGGCTGGCATTATCTGTGGGATTGCAGCCCTGCATGCTGCAACCAACACCTCATCATGGTGTGCAGAAGTAAATGAACAAGCAGTAGTGATTCTAATTACCGTATGCTAATTGGGCTGCATTCAGGCTTCATTGATGATGCTATTATGCTGCAAGAAAACAATGGCAGCATATGTACTTACCTTGCTCTACTTATCCTATGATTATTCTCTGTTAGTACAGAAACATACTGGAAGTATCAGCCTGCTCACAAATTAGTCTGTGAAATGGACCACTGGAAGTTCAGCCCTTGAGCACATTCATTCTCTCTTGTTTTGCATCAAATGCAATATCGGGGCTGCCACAGTGGCTCGAAGCACTTTTATCTTGTACTGGGCTTTGGTTGTAATAGCATTTGCAGTCTTGTGTTTCCTCTCAAGAAAACACTTTTGTATTCCTGCTCAATCCGTCCTGATGTCCTTATCTGATAGGATCTCCAATGTGAAGTTGCGCCGTGGTCTGGAAGCAACACAGCCTGGGGAAGCATCACTGGTGCAACGTGCATCTGGCAGCACTCCTATGCCAGTGCTGCCAATTAGCTCTAGACTAAATGTGATGAGGGACAGGGGTACATGCTGTGCTCATTACTCACTGACTGCTGCTTTGGTAACATGAACATAACTTTCTTTTTACTGTAAACTGGACCCAGCCATTTGCATATTGTTTTTTTACAGTAGCATCTCATACGCTGAAAGCTGCCGGAGTCATTACACCATCATCAGTGCTCGTTCCAGTGTGATATATTCTGTTTGTCTAGCTGGCTGGTGTGCTACCATATGTATTTATTGAAGCTGGCTGAGTATCTTGCTCACTGATGTTTTGCTTATTTATTCAGGAGCGAGTTCATCAAAATTCAGCCGAGCTCTGTGTCCTCACTGTATAGAAATCTAATCCAACATCTTGAACACACCCATTGCAATAGCAACTGAATGCAAAATTCAGTGCGATTCAGAAACTGAATGCAAACTTAGTAAGAGCAAGGGAGAAAGTCTGCCTCCCACAGATCCATCCCAGGTATTCCTCAGCAATGCTGTAATGGCCTCTGAGAGGTGAAGGCACCAACCTTGCCTGGTAACTGAAACTAAACTCAGTACCAAGTCCTTAGGGAATTCCAGCAGGTGCCTGTCTCAGGGCCCATCAACTAGTAAAGTGGTCATGATGTCATGTTCGATATTGTGGTCTCATCGGGGAGACTGATTTGTGTTGCATTAAGCAAGACAGGGTTGCTAATCTCCACTGAGGTTTACATGGGAAAATTTAAAGCCTATTCCAGTATATTAAATGAGGCTGAAAAGCTCCGATCAATAATTTCCCTTGTATGAAAAATAAGAGATGAAAATGATGGTCGATTGATTGAAAATGCTTAATGCCAGATACCAGCTGATGGAAGTACCTTGTAAATAGCATTTTGTATGGTTGCCAGTGAATTAGTCTAAATTGTGAGGGTGATTGAAATGTATTTTATAATGTTCATCTCCACTTTAGTGGCCATTTACAGAATTTAGAAGAATATGAGATCCCCAAAGAGTAAGTGAGCAGCCAGCGAAACACCAGAGTAGCTACCAGTGGTAGTTTGCAAATGAGTTCTTGGAGTACTTTATAAGACAGAAAGGCAGAGTTCTTTACAAGCAAGAAGAATCAGTGCTAGTAGTGTTTTAAATTCAGAAATGTGTTTTCTAAGTGCCTCTTTTTTTTCATCAGCCCTCTCTTTAGCGTGGAGATGATGATCTTTGGTGTGGAAAGTAGAATGGATGGGGTTGTTTTACAGTTAATTTGGTAATAAAAGAATACTGGCTTCTCTGAGCAGCTCTACACTCAGTTGGGGAGTTGTGTAGGACTGTGTTGTATCTCATCACACTGATTTCTGCAGGGAATTAGGAGGTTTGTGTTGCTTAGCTGGCTCACTGGAGCGGATAGTGACATTGGGCAGTGGTGTGGTGGCTCCTGGGGACAGCCCAAGCTCACAGCTAGAAGAGGATGCCCAAAGAGACCTCAGGATTGAGAGCAGTCACATAGTCCGTTGCAGCCTGTGCCTCCTTGTCTGTTCAGAAGAGCTCTGCAGCCCTCCTCCCCTTTCTCTGAAGTATTTGCTGGTTCCCAGTTGCTATGGGAGCTTTCCCAGGGCTGTTTCCACCCGTGAACTCTGCAAATTTGGGGCTTATCCACTCTGAGAACTTTATCTTCATAATGAATTTAGTGGGAAAGTCTTTCCTTCAAAGTCCTCTTGGTTGGTGCTGGTGTTTTTAACAAAGCATTTTAGGTGCACCTATATCTTCCTGCTTCACAATCATCTAATCTGGAAGAAAATAAAAAGTGCAGCTACTGATGCTATAACAGGAATTGCTAATGATGAATTTTGTCCTTTATTTTACTGTGTTTTATTGGAATAGGAAGAAAATGCAACCAAGGAGGGACTATGGAGTGTTCACAGAGTTATGCTGATCACCAGTGCCAAAGGAAAAGTGCTAGAGAAGTCGTATCTTCTTGTGAGTAATAGGAAAACAACTTCTTTTTTCCTGGTGATTCAGTCTGCTAATTAGTTTCCAATACTCAGGCCACAGGATTTCTGCAGGAAATGGGTATTTCTATTTATACATTGTTGTTCTGTCAAGTCCCAGGTTTTAATTTGTGGCCTTGAGGATTTTCATTTCCTCCTCGTCAGGTGAATTTTAACTAAACTGTGTTCCATCAACAGTGTACGAGCTGCTGTCAGAGCTGCTCTCAGGGGCTGTCAGGACACTGTGCAATTGCATTCTCCCAGTTCCTGTTGTGTGCACATGTAGGAGACCAAGGCTCAGCTCTTAGTCTGTCTCTCCCACCAGAGACCTGTTACAGCCTGGCAGTCAGCAAAATCCATATGAGCTCCTAAAGGACTGGCCTTTGCTCTCCACAGGTGATGTCTGACCTGTTCATATTGATGAAGATGACTATGACAAGCCGATGTAGCTTGAATCTCAGGTCTTTGGTTCAAAAGCACAGTTTCCTGCAGATAATATGAGATTCCCAGAGCCACAGACTGAAGACACTTGACTTTGGTACCTCCTGGGTCCTGATGGAGCAATAGCCTTTCCCTCATGGACTTGAATGCAGCTGCTTGCTGTCATGAAATCCATAAATACATATGTAAACACACACATTTCTTTGGGGCCTCATTCTTCTGCCAGATGTCTCTGAAATCAGCCGTGGGGTTCAAAACATACCTGAGGAAGAAGGAGCATATCCATGTGTTCCTGAGGCAGACAAATTGGAGAGGACTTTGTTTCTTTAACAGCTGAATCAAAAAGAAAAAGGACTCAGAGGTTTAAAAAAACCCCAAGTTCTGTCACCAGAAGACAGCAGCTAAGTATGGGGTTGACTGATGCATCCATTGGATTTCCTTTTTTCTCCGTACTGCCAGGTTTGGAGGCAAAGTCAGGGATAGAATTAAATGTCCGAATGGGGCTTGCAGTCAGGATCTATATTTTAAATCCTTTCCAGGTTTGGGCAGCGTTGGCCCAACATTTTAACTCATTATAAATGGATGGCAAGATCTTATCCCGTGTTGATGATGTAAAATGCAGCATCCAAAGAGGATATTTCCTCAAAGATCTCACTTTGAGTTAAAAAACACAGTAAGGTTCTGCGTAATCCCTCCATATGTTTTCTTGATATAGGAAGCTTGAAATGGAAGTGAAGTGTATTTTCTCTCTGGCACTGCTTGCCGTGTTTCAAAATCCTATTTGGTATTTGCAACTGCACACTTAAAATAGGCTCTTTGTGTTGGTTGATCATTTTTCTTGGAGGTTATTAAAGGTAATAAAGGATTGTGGAACGCATTTCTGAAAGCTAGGTGCTCTGTAGGAGCTTTTGAAATATTCATGAATGTTTCTGCATGTTTCTTGCAGAGAAGAAGCAGGTGAGGATTAATGTACATCACTTGGGGCATCTGGCCTGACCAAACACATTTAGCTCATCTGAATGCTGAGCTGCATCCGTGATGTTTCCCAGGACTTGGGATCTCAATTCAGAGTTCACTGACATCATTTACCCAGCAGTGAAGGTCTTGCTATACATCCTCATGGCTCTGGACTTGGATGGGACTACCAGTGCGTTGCTGGCTCCACAGGCAGCCCTGGGATGGTGAATGTTGCTCTTGCTGCTCTTAGAAAGCTTGGTGGTGTCCTTGAAAATAAAACCCTGTGTGACTTTACAAGCCTTGCAGTGGGAATGCAGCAGGAGAAGTGAAGAGGGCGTTTCTATAGGTATCAAGTGAGGACCTGCTGAAAGGTAATGAATGTCTGGCACTGCTTCCCAGCACTGTGAGGAAGTATGTGGATAACTGCAGATGTTACTGTCATGGATGGAGAAAGGAGGGCAAAAGCAGGAGGAACAAGAGATCTGCTTCTCTGCCATTGCTCTAAACAACAGATGAATAATAAGTAAATCAGCCCATAGCATTCCCCCTGACACTGTCCTCAGATGACCTGTTCGTGCTAATCCCCCTCAGCACTGTGTCACATGCAAAGCAAAAACAACCCCAAACCTCTGAGCAGGAGATTTTAAACTTGCTCTATGGAGGAGGAAACTTCTCACAGGGCTGATTTATAGATTGTAACAAATAATGCCAGGCCCCGGGCTGAATGCTAAGGCTGCATTTTAAATCTGCTGCTAATTCATAAACATCACAAGCAGTTGATTTCAGCAGAACCCCTTGATTTAATTACACTCTTGTATACAATGGGGACCTTGCATTTTCCTATATGTAATGAATATTAAGCTGATAGCCCTGTAATTTCCTGTGCCAGGCTTGCTCTCATTTTTTGCATATTGATACCACATTTGGTTTGTTATTTTCCAATTTTCCAGTCTTCTAGACTTGTGCTCAGCGAGTTCTCCATAGTAATTGCTGTTGGCACACACATTTCTTTCCTCAAATCTGCTCTAACACCCTGGAATGAATTTTGTCTCATCCTAGAGATTTGCTTGGGGTTGGATTTCTTTTATTTATTCATTGCCTTTAACTCGGCAACCCTGGAATCCTGCAGGACACTGGATATAATTTCATATTCCCCAGTTTTAATTTCCTCCGTTATCCCAGGCAGCCCCCCTTCCTTTCCACATGCGCATGTGGATGGATTTTATCTGACCCTACGACTTTCTGCTGTTCATAAGCCACTTTCCAGTGATGCTTCCTGAGAAACTCCTATCCAAATCTCACACCGAAAGGGATTTAAGTGGGACAGCATCAGAAATAAGGCTGATGCTAAATCCTCTTGGCCTCTCGGTGCTTTTACTGTTTGTTCAATTTGCTCTTTCTCTCCGTCTTTGAGGTTGTTCATCTGGGTGCATCCTGCCTTGCTGGGAGAGGAATAGATCTCTTCCTTTGCAAGATTTAGTCCTTGGGAGAGGTGCAGGTGAGGTCTGTGTGTGAGGTTGCTTTTGATTTGGTTGCTTTTGTAGAACTAGTAAGGAACTAAAACAAAAAAAGATGTTGACAACATACTTGAATCTTTATTTGAACTCGAAAATAGCCCTTCCCTAAGTGTTAATCATACAAGATGTGTCAGCTCAGTGTCTGTGAGTGACATCCCCACCCTGCTGCACTGGGGCATGTTTGGAGACATGCTTGGCCCTGGAAGGGTCAGTGTGTGATGTCTTTGACTGTTGCTGGTCTTAGAAATTGAAGCAACTTGGGAGGGAGCAAAAAAGGACAAAGAGAAGGGAGAAAGGAAAAGAAAAAAGCATTAACTGAATTCTCTTCATTTCCCCAAGAGCTGTGTGGAAATTGGCTTTCTCAAAGGTGCCCTAGGGAGAGCACCCACTTACTGAAGCCCTTGAGCTCCTGGTTTGTGTTCAAAAAAGTCAAATAGGCAGTTGCCTGTGGTAGTGCCAGGGAGGCTGTGCACACTGCTGGAGCCCCTGGCTAGTCACACTTCTGTGTCTTGTCTCTGGGATCACAGAATCATAGAATGCTTTAAGTTTGAAGGTGCCTTAAAGCTCATCCAGTTCCAACCCCCTGCCACGGGCAGGGACACCTTCCACTAGAGCAGCTTGCTCTAAGCCCTGTCCAACTTGGCCTTGAACACTGCCAGGGATGGGGCAGCCACAGCTTCTCTGGGCAGCCAGAGAATCTGAAGTTGTATGAAGGCCATATTCTTTCTCAGGATGTAGCATATAATGTTGTTGTAGTCTCACATTCTTGTGTTCTTCAGCCATCCCTCAGAGGTTGAGCAGCCCTGCAGCTGTACCTGTTTTAACCAGTATATTTTGTGCGCTAGCTTTTCAGTCTTTGAAACCTCTTTCCATTTTGATGGTCATTGTAGTGCCCAGGAAGAGCAGCCAGGGCCTGAGGCAGGGACCAGTGTGGATGAAGCAGTCACATTGATGGTGGTGTTACCATGTGATAATGCAAATTTGGCAATTTTTGTCAGAAATGGGAGTCTTGGTGAACCAGAGTCTATATCAAAGACACTGCAGTTGGAATTCTGCTTGTGTTGTCACCTCTTTCTGCAGAGTAACCTACTTCCTGGTGCTACCTGATGTAATCAGAAGTAATCTGTGCAATTAGGAGCCTGAGAGACATCTTTGGATAGGAAAACTGTCAGGTTACTGGCTTTCCCAGTTGAGCTTTATTTTCCTTAGTGCTCTCAAGGTCTCTTAGTTCCTTTCAAGAGACAGTTCGTACTGCAGGCTCAGCAATTATTGATGCCTTCCTTTGTCAGACAAACAGAGTATGTGAGCATGTGTGTTTCACTCACAAGGTACATACCACTGCCCTAAATGCATCACTGAGCATCTTAAAATTAGAAGCAAGAACAACATTCCTCACTGAAAGACCTGGTTTATTCCAAAGCAGAGTTAATTGCACCAACTCCTCATCCACATGTACAAAAAAGGAAAATGGCCTATTTTCCTGGTGTGTATTGCTCTTATTCTGTTGAGAGGGCTGATCAGGAGGGATGTGTGTGTGTGTGTGTGTTCTGTTCTTGTGTGATCATCCTGAGGGCTTAGCAGTGAGCTTAGAGCTGAGCACACGCTGGAGTGCCCATGGTGAGCTAGGATGTTCTGAAGCATGCGCTTGAGGGCTTTGCTCCATCTGACCCAAGTGACTGTGTTCACCTGCTCTTTTTGGGACAAAAGCATCTGAAAGAGCTGCGGAGTGCACATGGGAACGTTGACATGGTCCTGGTGGACAAGAGTCTGTAGATGCAGTGACTCAGTAACTTGTACACCTTGTCCATCCTCCCAGCATAAAACTTGAGATCTGAGTTGCTGCAGGGGGCAAATTGCCTTTAACTAAGCTCTGATTTTAATCACGGAGGAAAACTGTGCTGCTCCTTTTACCAGGCTTGTAGTCAGGTGAGGAGTCCAGTCCACAGAGCTGCTGATTTGAGACTTTCACCTGTGTGAAATTCACTTTGGAAGAGTAATATCATTAAAAAGGGAAGCTGGCTGGCTCTCCTAAATTAAGCAATTACTCTTAGACTCTGTGAAGTAGTCGGAAGTTCATCCTCAGGCTGAGATGGAAGGTGGTTTAACAAGGTGTTTTACAAAGTGTAGGTGGATAAATTTCTGAAGCATATCTGTATAAACCTGCTGTAAAGCCTGCACAGAGGTTAAGCAGATAGATAACTATAGAAGCTGAGTAATCACACTATTACTCTCTATAATCTTGCTGGAAGGCATATTTTTCTACGGAGCAACGATATGGAAGATATTTGTGTGTAGTGATTACAGCAGCAGAAATCAATTGCACATAGCAAATAATTTGTTAGCACTGGGATGCACATTATATCATCAATAAAGGGATTAGTTTGTTGAACTATAATGAGGGTGAGAAAAAAGCAAACGTCACACTGGTATAACTAGTCCCGTCGTAATATTGGCAACAAATACATCCAGTGTACATACATCTCTCTGAAGATGAGTATGGTCTTGTGGGGTTTCCTTATTATCCACTAGCTCTATACATTCTGTGCATCTTCAGTGTGGGCCACAAGTATCTACTTATTAGCTCCTTACAAATAATACTTAACCCGATTTTAAGGAACACAGACAAGTGCAGTGCTACACTTACCACTACAAAAGAAAAACGCTCACCATAAGGTCACTGCATCTATTCAGATACCTTCCGTTATAATGCAGGTAGGGGGATTGGTCTCTTTTTTGTGTTCATGGGGAGTCCTGTTTGCTTGGATTAGGTATTCCCAAAGGCAGGCATGGTCCCTTATCCTTTGCTTGGGTGGAGCTCTGGAGGTGCTAATCTCAGCTGAGTACCTCTTACACAAATCCTGCTCCCTCATTGCACGTACGTTGTGCTGTGACAGTCACAAATCACGGTGGAGGAGAAGCCTCCCCAACAGCTGTGCTTTAATTATCCTCACGGCAGAGTGGATCTTCCAAGTGTGCTGCTGATGGCACGTCTTCAAGGTCACCTGAAGAGAGCACGACTGCTTGGCTGAGAAACAGATGTTAGGCTCTGCCTCCTTTCCCAGCTCCTCATCAGCCACATGTCCCCACACCTCTTCTGAGCTGCAGGAGAAAAATCCCTCCTTGAAACCCTCCAAAAGGTGTATTTAACCCTGTCCAATGCTCCCTAGTGCAGAGGAGCAGGCTGGTGTGTGTAACTCCTTTACAGGTAAGGCAGGGTGTGATGTCTTCTCTTAAGAGTCCCTTTGGTTCTCACTCAGCAGGTACCAAGGCAAGGGCCAGCTCCAGCGTGATGGTCTGCAGGGACGGGTAGTGCTGAAGGCTGAGATTTGTCTTGCTACCAGGCCTACATATTAGGTAGGAATGAGTTTTGCCTTACTCCATGTTTCATGTTTGAGTATAAGTTTAAAATGACCATTTTGGAGGAGAGCCAGAAAACGAGGAGGCAGCTGAAAAGGCAAATTGTGCATCAGCAGGAGGAAATAATCCCTCACAATTCCTGCAGGTAACTTGAAGTCCTAAAGCATGGGATTAATGTTATATAAAGAAGGTATAAACAAAGTCAGTGGCAGTAGAATGCACAAATCCTTTAGCCCTCTTACAAATCAAACCTCTTCTGGAAGGATTCAATTATTTCTGAGATCTCACCTTAGCTACGGATTAACTGACACCAGAGAGCAGGAAACCCTTTGTATTCGAAGCTCTGTATGTACTTGCTGGGCTTATTTTTTGCTGCAAATGGTATGAGGAAGATGCAAGGCATTAATACATTAGCTGCCAGGGTTACCGTGAGGCCCACTCAGTTTTTATGGTCCCATTGGATTCTCTGGAGCAACTGGAGGTTGTAGTTTCTTGGCCAAGAAAAATGGGGAATATGATACATCCTGGGATGTTTTGCTAGCTGAGAAAGTAGTGGAGAATCTCCTGTTGCCTTGTATTGTGTGGAAATGTTGTCTGCAATCTAGTTAATTATGCTCAGGGTCAGTCAGTATTGCCAATTCCTTGGTCCTTTCCTGTGATGGCTGAAGCAAAAAGCTTATTTGTCAAAGGTATTTTGGGAACTGTTCTGCTTCCCATGTCTTGTCCTATGCTCCCCGCATCGTGGACATGTCAAAACCTGAGGACTACTTCCCCAGTAGCAGAGAGTGTGTTTTCCATGGGGTGGGAAAGTAGGAGAGTGGCTAAAGTCTCTGACCTAAATATAAGGAAGGAAAGAAAGGGAAAATCACAGCTGAGTTACTACCAAAACCAGAAACACATGTAAATCCTACCTCAGCTGCTGTATTCTGGGTAGCTTCCAGACATTTAATTGGCTAAGACAGATATATAGCACTGTCACTCTCTGCTGGGGACCCATATAAATTGTCAGTGATGGTTTCTTTTGCCATTTCATGTAGCCATGCCTCGTGGCTTGAGCCATTACAGAAGGGAAGCAAAATACAACTCATCCTGTCAAGAGCTGCTCTGTATTGTAATTGCAGTATCTATAAGGAGTGTCAGGGTTGGATTATTGGAGATGTCAGAAACAAAATGGGAGAGATTAAACAGCCACAAAGAGCTGCAAAATGAGGAGGTAATTGCACTTCATGAGAGTGCAAAGATAACACTGGGAATGTAGATCTCAGCCAGCAGTGTGTGGAGCTGAAAATGCAGGCTTCATGTCCCCATGTCTCTGAGCATGCTCTGGGAGCATGTTTTGATGCCTGGCCTGGAGGAGCCAAGTGCTCAGTGGGCACAGCCTTGATGAACCTCTCTTGTAGGGAAGAGCTCAGAAGGAAGGTGAGCTCTGCTGATTCACAAATGCACTTTAGCAGCAGTGTATATCCCAGCCTTTTAAATGAAGAGCACAGCTCCCTGCTGAATACAAAAGCAGGGAAGACATGTAAGTGATTCTGCATGAAAGGTTTGGACAGGCAGAACATCTCCAGATGTAATGGCAAGTGTGCTGCCTGGTGTACCATGCTGCATCCTCAGCATGAGGCCAGTCCTGGGCTGACCCGTTGCCTTCATCAGCCTGTCAAATGTTGCCACAGGAGAGCCAACCTGAGCTAACCCAGGGTTGGTAGGAAGCATTAGATCTTTGAGGAGAGAGACAGAGAACGAGCTTTTTGCCTGGCAGATGCCAGCTACCATCCTGCAACAGCACTTAGGCAGCAGGAAACCTCTGGGCATTATTCATCTGTGGTTGCTTCTCATTGCTGAAAGTCCCTGGCTGCAGCAGGGCTTCTGAACAGTGCTCTACTGATACTGGACAGACATATTTGTTTTCTTTGTTGTGACTGCATGGCACGTTGGGGAATCTCTAGGCTGGCTGCAGAGCAAGGCTTGCTGCCTGCATGGCCAGTGCATGTCTGCAATTGCTTACCTACTGTGAGGAGCCATTTAGTGTCCCTTTATAACTGATGGAGAAAAACAGGCCCCTCCAGGGGGCTGTTTACCCAATGGCTGCAAGGTGGGTTGATCTGCCCCATGGGGCTTCCTTGGGCTCTGCTGACTGACCCTCCGAACTCCTATGTGAATAGTCTGCTAGCCCTTTAAGGAGCTGCTCCCAGGAGCACTTTCTAAGAAGTATATAAACTTAACTCTTCTCCCTGTCTGAGATAAATTGCTTTTTCTGTTTAGTGTTACTGTGTTTTATTGTGATACTTGAGTTCTTGACTGTTAGTGTCCAATGAAACTGCTTGTGTGGTGCAGCAGCAAGGCTAAAGGGTGGCATCATGTCTATTGTCCAGAAGGAGGTGGGAGTAGCCTCCAGGTCAGGTGAACAAAGCAATTTGAGTGCTTGATAATCACTGTAATCAAATTTCCTGTAAGAAGTCAGGGACTGTGTGACAGCCTAAAAGTCAAACAGAGAACAGAGCAAAGAAAAGGCTTGCTCCTTCCTGCAGAGAGTTAGCAGGGGTCAGCATGGCCTAATCTCTATATGGGCTGGATTCCTTCTTGGCAACATCACGCACATACGTTCTGCCAAGCCAACGGTGAACTTCAGCGTCTCACTTCTCATGGAGCACAAGTGTAAGAGTTGGGAGTAGAGCTAAGGGCTATTTCTAGCAGCCTACCATCTTTTATTTCTCTGAAAGTAGAAGAGGATGTGCACTGTCTTTGTGGATGCAATGCTTTGGTTTTTGGGGCTTTTTTCCTCCCCAACAAGCTTTGACAGAGAATCTCATCAGGTGAGATTGTTTACTGGCAGTTAGTTGGAATCTGCTTGGGTCAATAACTTGCTTTTTATGGTGCCTGTTTAACTGTTAACCTGAATTCAGGATGCCTCCCCTGGCATGAGTGGAATGGGCTGAGGATCTAGCCCAATTAATCTAAGTGGCGTGGGTTCTCCTTTGCATCACTATTCAAATCCTGTAGAGCTGAGCTTTGCAGGAGAGAAGGAATTTGGCCACATGCCTTTCCTGTGTTGCCAATTTGAATGAATTGATGTTTGATATACATAGGTAGCACTACCAAGTCAACTGGAGTGGATAAAGGTTAAATGTGCTCTGCAGGCAATTATCCATTAGTATAAAAGCCCCTTGGTATAATACTTACACATTGAAATGCAAAAAAAGCCTGACATGATGATAGCTTTTGCAACACTGTATAATTCATACCTTATAGCTCTGCTTTCCATGTTTAATATTTCAGAAATAATGGAACAGATTCCATCAGGAAGTGCAACATGTGAAATGAGTGTGTATAAACAAGCACTTAATTGGAGGTCCTCATTGCTTGCTGTGAATCTCTTCCTAACTTTATAAATGTCCTGGGATATTTGATGTAAGAAAGTCTTTGAAATGGTATCCCTGAGATGGCCAGTTGGTAGAAGCCTCTGCAGCTCACATGGGGAGGTGAGATCATATCCCCATGAGAGCCAGGAGCAGAGTTCCCCTGCACTGCTGTGAGAGCAGGATTTCTCCTGAAACCTGTAGTGCCAGGCTCAGTGCCTTCCATGTCCGCGATGTCTGTTTTCTGTCTAGAAAATCCAATGTACAGTTGAAAGCATTCCAAATCCACCTTAGAGCTGTGGGTTTGTGTCCTTGTCACCTTGAGAACCGCTGTTAAAGCTTTTGAATAGTCGTAACAGCCCAGGAGGTCAAGCTTTATGAAGAAGGAAGCCAAGAAAGGCTTGCTAAGGCCAGTTCACTGGATCACCTGGGACCCCATGTGTGTATCCTACCCCAGTGCCATGGTGCAACGATGGCTGTTGTCATCTCAGGTGGGATTCACCTCCTCTAACCTAAAAGTTTACGAGTGTTTCTCAGTAAAGTTCAGTTCCTGAAGTTACCCGAGCACATCGGAATATCAGAGTTCACTTTTTTCCTGTGAAAGTGGTAGTTTGCATGAGTCAAATTGCAAGGAGGAAAACCGGAGGGGTCAGGAAGCGCCAGGAAACTGCTGTAATTCTGGAAAGGTCTATTGAAATCTTGCTTGCTCTTCAGCCTAGTTTCATGACTGCTGGGGGCTGTGCGGCTTGGTAATGCTGCAGTCAGAAATCGTGGACTCTGAGGCACATTTTCACACCTCTGTGAGATTAAAAAAAGAGGTAGTGTAAGTGAGAATTAGCTTTTCCAGGCTCTAAAAGCTCTCAGTATGTTTGCAGGTCTATCTGTGATCTTCCATAATCTGTGGAAAGTTAAGGTCCCTGACAAAATACCCATTGAAATCAATGAGTTGTTTTGCACACCTCTTGGGCACTGGATGAGATCCAGCCTAAGTACCCAATCTACATTTTCATGAGTCATTGCAATGTACCAAGACAGGTATAATTTTCAGTTTCAGTGTGAATTTTGCTACCTCCACTCTGGCTCTAGCTCGGTCAATCTACATTTCCATTACGGACAAGCTTGATCTTACATCCCTATGGCACATTGCTCCAATTATATGCACACGCAGTAGTCATAAACCATTTTCCAATGACTCAGGCCTTGATATTAAAGGATGTATGGTTCATGCATCTGCTTTATTGTAAATCTGCTGGTGCTTCCACACAGGCTGCTCAAGAAGCAGGAAAGACACAGAAACATCTGTTTAGAGTTTTAAGCAGCTTGTTAGATGAATTCAGCACCTGGGTTTCCTGTGGTGAATCAGCCATGCTCTCCTTGCTATGTATGAGAAACTCAGCAATCCAATTCTCATTGGGATCTGTGCTCTCTCAGCTCATGGGGGGATTGCTCAGGGTAATTTCTGCTGGTGCCGGTGGGAACCGCCTGTGCAAAACCTCCAAAAATAAATAGGGAAATAAGCACTCCAAGAGGGAAAGTTTCCTCTGCTAAATGCCAATAAACCAGATTCTATCTGTGGAACTGAGCCAGTGAAGAACCTCACCCTTTAATTTGAACTATTATGGTTTCTGTCATCAGCCCGGGGTGTATCTGCAGCCTGCATTCAAAGTGTGCCATGGGGTCCAGCTCAGGCTGCATGGATCAGCACAGCTCTGTGGGCACTGCAGCACGGTGCTGCCCTGTGACAAGGGGGTGCTGCTTACAGGGTAGTCTCAATAGTGTCGTGGTGCTGCTTACACACAGGTAGTGGTGTTTTCCCCATCTTACTGCCATCCCAGCTACCTCCATGATAGTACCCACTAATGTGCTGTAGTTCTGAATGTGCACTGTATCTGGTTAGAAAGGTTCAGCCCTCAGTTTTCTTCCCAAGCCCTTTTCTCTCCTTCCCCACAGCTGGAAAGGGCCTCTTTAGGTTTTGGTGACCATCACACAGGCAAATGGCAATCTCATTTGGTGGGAGCTTCTCCCATCCTCTGAAACCAGTATGAGAGGCTGAGCTCTGGAAAGGAGATGCAAAGCAGCTGCACGGAGGCAGGTTACTCCTGTTTTGACAGTCCTCTCTTTCCTGCCAGTGTATGTTAGACACAAGTTGATGTGAAGGGCTAATTTGCCACAGCAAGGAGATTTTCCATTTAAATAAATTCATTTTTAACCTACCCAGGGATGCCAGGAGCACATCCTCTCTGCCTGCCGAAAGGATCTGGTGTACATGGAACACAGGAAACAGGCTTGTGAGACAAGCTGTTGGGTTGCAGTAACATGTTTTGCTCCTTGCTGTCTCCAGGGTCAGACTTTCTAAACAGTGTGCTAATGCACTTGTGTCACCACTACAGAACCAGAATAATTTCAGCTGTGCTTAAAGCACACTTTATCTCCCCCTAAAGCCAGCATACAGCAAACTGGCCCAGACCATATGGACTCACCAGGAACCCCCAGTTTTGGTCCTTTCAGGGCTGAAGTCCTTGGATCCTTTTGGGCTCATCCCTTCCAGAAGCACCAGCATTTGGGGAGAAACAGGGCTGCCGTCGTCTGTTGCATTCCCACCCTTCTGTGAACAGCAAAGGCCTGAGGTAACCTGAACATACTGTGTTCCGTCTCATGTAGTGACGATGATCACTGAGCTATTTCTCTCTTTCCTGAGTGATTTTGATTTATTATGTATAACAGCACATAGTCTCCAGTGGATAAAAGCCTCTAATTCTATTTTATTCAACTCGGAGAGCAATCTCAGCAACTGACTGTTGCCTGTATTATTCAGTAGCAGCTATGGCTTGTATTATCGCCTATGATACGAAGGACTTTCTAATAAATATTTAGTGTTCCTTTAATCTGTCTGTTCTTCTATCGTGTTCTCCCGATAATCCCCTACTCCACTATGTACTATTTAATAATTCTTTTTCTGTCAGTCTGTTCTCTTTCCTACAGGCTCAAGTGCCCACCTGCCCTGGGACACACTTCCCATCAGTCTCTTTTCCTGAGCAGTCTTCAAAGTCTTGGGTTTCTGTGACTGTTTTGTTAAAAGGAAGAATATATATATATATATATATGCTTGTGTGAATTTGTGAGTAACAGTAAACTGGCTTGTGTTGAAGATCCTGGCCATTTGGTGCACAAGAATGATTTTTATCAAGGTCTGGTGCAGCAAGCACTAGCGCAGGGTTGGTGATGTTTCTGGTGTGCTGCTGACTGGTTTTTCTGTTCCTAGTTGTTCTGTGCCTGTTCTTTCTTCTCAGCCACTGCATGGGTGGATTATAGCCCTTCAGGGGAGGGGCTCTCCTAGGGGGGACTATGAGCTTTGGGCAGCAGGGATCTTTGGTGTACAGTTCTCCCACGGGTCTGTGGTTGACAGGCCGCTTTGCAAGGGCTGAGCAGAAATAAGTAGAGCTGGAAGCTGAGGAGTATTTTGTGGCGAGGACTAGGGGAAAGGGGCCAAGCCTCATGTACACCACTGTGAGGACCTGGGTGTGATGGCTCAAACACTGCTTCCTGTCCTGTGCTCCTGCACAGCAGTTCCTTGCTAGCACACACCAACAGCTCCTTCTGAGCAACACATTAGGGACCAGACGATGTGTCCAGACCATCACGGTTAACATGCAGCTAAAGTACTGTATGTTAATTGACCTTTTCCCTCTCTGAGTCCACATATATAACCATTGGTTTTCCAATATCTGTGGCAATGAGGTCAACGTTCAGAATAATCCAGGGGTTCGCACTTGTGTTTTCCTTGGAGCAAAGACCACATGAAGGTGGTCATAACTCAGGATGTGGATTTTTCTGGAATACTCTCCCCAAAGGCCTGACTTGCAAAGTCAGACATCGTCATCTGCTGCTGTAAATTGGGGCTGTTGACACCCAAGAAACAGAGCATGAAGTGGGTGTCATGATGAAAGGAACAATGAAAGAACCTAACTTAAGCAGCAGCATGTCTTGAAATCTAACTGAAGAATCTGACTTAAGAAACTAACTGAAGAATCTGACTTAAGAAACTAACTG
This sequence comes from Psittacus erithacus, assembly GCA_009867235.2. Taxonomy (NCBI): domain Eukaryota; kingdom Metazoa; phylum Chordata; class Aves; order Psittaciformes; family Psittacidae; genus Psittacus; species Psittacus erithacus. Next base: position 45,329 of record WYDI02003468.1, read on the forward strand.
AAGACTCTGACTTAAGAAGCATGGTACCATTCCAGAAATGAATGGTACCATGCTTCACTGCAGTAGTTACTTATACTGCAAGTCATGGTTTCTTATAACTAACTGTTCTACAAAGCTTACCAATGAAATCACGCCTATATTTCTTGAAGCAGCTAATAATGCTGAGCCAAAGATGACACGAAAAGAGTTCTGATCATCTATTAATAGTGCAGCAGTCCTATTTTGAAAAGATCCCCAAATTCATGTGTGGTGACATTAAACACTAACGTCCTTAAAGAACACTTAGTGCACCTTAGTAGTATCTATTATAGTATATGGGATTTTAATTGCTTTATTATAAAAGAAAGCAATATTCACCCTTTTATGAAATTTGATTTAATGACTTTAGCACATTCATTATTAGTTCATTATGGTTCTGTGGAATTGAGGCCTCCTGAGTTAAAAGGATGTCCCCACACTAAGCTGGCCTCAATTAAAATGTAATCATATTGTGGTTAATCTCAAGGACTTGCTCTGTGAGTGCAGGGATATGAGAGAGAGAGAGGCAGTGGGGGGCACGAGGAGGAAACATGACTGCAGAGAGGCAGGATTTGCAGTGGTGAAAAGCTGACATTGTCCTGGGCTATAATCTGAAATTGCTTTCTTAGCCTGACCCATAATCCTATGTGCTTAAAGCCACAACCAGAACTTCTTGAAATAAATAAAACGCCACTGATTTTAGCAATAGAGGAAAGTTCTGTTTATGACACTTTGACCAGTTCCTCATCAAGGCCTTGAGCCAGCAAAGGTCCATGACAAAAGATCCACTGACAGTCCAGCTGGTATCAGTGAGGCTTGGAGGGGACTGGAGGTAGGTTCTTGCACAGCCTCACTACTGGTCTGGGGCCAATATGTGTGTGCAGATGGGAAGAAGAGAGAAGCCCCTTGCAGAGGAAAATGTCAGGGTTCAGAATGCTACAGGAAATAGTGAAATGAGCGGATAGCAGTAATTCTGGGGACGAATACCTGCGTAATGACCAGCTCTGTTTCTGTCCCTGTGTTGCTTAGGTTGGACACACAAGCAAGCCCTCTCTTGTTGAGCCTGTTGAGCACTTCCGTGTCTGACCACAAGGGCCATGTTAAGAAAACCAGCAAGTTGTGATGATCTGGAAGAAGATGAGAAACTCAGCTCACAAGTAATTTGGTTGAAATATTACCTCTTTGATGTTTTGCCATACTGAACAGTAAAACAACTCTTCCAGAACACTCCAAACAGAGCTATTTTGGGATTACTTTTCTCCTTTAGCTTTTATCCTGTGGTTTTCCTCTATCTTCTTTTTATCTCCCAAATCTTATTGAAAGTGTCTCAAGCTCTCATCCACTACTTGTGAAGTTTCAAGATCCTTTCAAGCTTAGATCCTGGGTATAAATAAGAGTTCTTGTTAGTAAAGCTGGAGTGCTTTGCAATGACTGTTTGAAAGGCTTCATGTTTTGGAGTTAGGGGGTTTTTTTGGCCCTAAAGTGATGCCAAACCTGGAATCCGTGAGACTCAAAACTGAAGAGAATGAGAAGAGACCAGATTCCCATGTGTCACGAAGCAAGTGTTTGTAATGGAGGGGTCAGGGAGGGTTTCCACAATAGCTCCCTATTTAGAAAAACAGATCTTCAGTGAGTAGAGAATTGAGCAGAGTCTTCAATTTCAGTTCATGATTTGATGTAATTGGAGCTAAATATATAAGTAAAAGGAAAGAAAACCTAATCCCCAAAGAAGCGAATCGTGCTCTCATGTAGTGTCCTTGCTAATGTTCATTGAACATTTTGAAGAAAGCAATTTTTAGACTCTAAAGGTGTGTTTGCTTTTGAAAGAGCAGAAAATCATTCCAAGTCCAAAAGGTTAGCTCTCGGAAACAACCCTCACCAGATTTTGTGCCATATTGTTTGATTGTTATGATCGATAATTACTGTGGGGGTATCAGTAATGCCAGGAATGTCAATATTTCATAAAGCTTTTCTAGATTACAGGAATACATTGGGAAGTGTTGTATTTCATGAAGTAACAAAAGCTGTTTGGGGAAAATGATGGCTTTTACGGCAGTGATTTATGTGTAGAGTTTTATACCCATCTTTTCAGGCTATAGTGGTCTCTTCATCAGTTTACAGCTGCAATGAGTCTTTCATTTCCCAAATTTCACAATTCCCTTTAAATCACTATTCTGTGTTGCTGATGATCAAAGGCCAGGCCTGACCCATTAGCTTTGCCAGAGGAAACTCCATGCTCAGCAGCATTGACTGTACTGTGGGAGCTGTAGAGTTCACTAAATTGAGGCACATCTGTTTGCCTTGAGAAGTTCTCTGTTCTTTTTCTTCTGCTATTTAGGCCATTATCTTGCAAATGATTAATCACAAAAGACCCAGTCACTGAGTTCTTGCACAGAAAATACTCAGCACTGGCAAGAGGAGGTCCAGTGAGAAAACAGCTTAAGAAATTTCTTCATTACTGGGAAAATATGTACATATTTATGAGAGGAGCTAGCTGTGGCACTCTTGCTGAGCTCCTAGCAAGAAAGCTGTAACCTTTGGAGCACTGCAGCATCCAATCATGTTCAGCACAGGCACAATAATGTTGCTACTGACAGAAAAGAAGAACCCCAAGGAATGAAGGGGAAGTGCAGTGTGATGTAAAACACACCTCAGAGAGCAGAAACACATCAGTTCCTTGTCCACATGCCACACAACAGGGGTCTTTTGGGTAAGTTCAATCTGTGACTTGTGAGAGCAATCCAAAAGCAAACCTATATATGTTAACACACTGCTGCTTCCATGTCAGTGAAATGATTCATCATTCACATCAACGCAGCCTGATCATTAATATGTTTGGTTTGTGAACTGATTTAAGGAAAGAGACATACTTCAGAGTGCAGGTCTGTGGGAAGTGGCTTGAATACTTTTTTCACTTGTCCATGATGATGTTTCTGCATCTGATCCTGGTGGTTTCCAGTCTATAGGTTCTGACACATCTGTTCAAGACCCTCCTGGTGTGGGTATTAAGATGAATACTTCTTCCTACTGAGATGCACATGCAAGTAAGTGCACGACTCTTCCTTTTCTTTTCCCTGAAAAGACTCTTGCTGTGCAAATTTGGATTACATCTATTTTGGTGAAAAAGCACTAAGTTTAACAGAATCAGTTAATGAAGTTTTATGAAACTTGGGGGGAAAAGAATACATTTGCCATGTACTGTGTGCTTTTTGATGCAGATGGATATAGCTGCTTCTAAGAATTCCCCCAATGAAGCAGAAGGCAACAAGGCTGACTGTGTATCAGTCTTCTGCTTGCTGCTGCCTGGCACCTGGGAGTGAGAATGGCAATGTGTGTGCAGAGAACAGTTGCTGCTGTGTCAGAGAACAGCCAGACCAACATCCATCCTTCCTGCCATACCCTCAGGCAGGGAGCTGCAGTGGGGGCACAGTGAGCTCTATGAGCCTTGACACTAAAGCAGCTGTGCTTATACAAGGGCTTTGAGGCAGAGCTGTGCCCTGCTTTCCATTTATGCCTGCAAATACAGCATGTGGTTGAGGCCAGCACCTTCCACTTGCAATTCAGTGACTGCTAAAGTCCTCTAAAGAGAGATCAGTATCTCACACTGTGCATGTCTGTATGTTAACAGAGTGAGCCCTCTGTGTTTGATGGACTTGGAGCAGCAGGTAGAGAAGATGATGCTGGTGAGAAATTAACACTGTCAGGCATTATCTCTGCTTTTGATTAATTTGCAAAGACAAGTAATTGAATCCCCCCACCCTTTCTGCGCTGTAGTCATCTTCATCTCTTGTCTTTCCCTGGGCATCCCTGAATGCATATACACATACTTGCACTTTGGTCAATAGAGTACAGCCTGTAAGTAATGTCTAGAGAGAGATTTTGCTGCCTTTTCCCTCAGTAAGCTTGAGAAAGGTAAAAACTATCTTATTATGGGTGCTTTGGTCATGAAGAGAAAATGATGCTAGATATGAATAGAAGAAATTCCTCTTATCCCTGGGAATTTTTAAGCATTAAATTAATTCCCCTATCTCTTGGAGTGTTAATGGGAAGGCTTTCAGCTCTGTGTAAGGCAGAAGTCCACATTTGCATTTAGATGGAGCTATTTTAAGGATTGTAGTATATACATAGGGGCCTGTATCCCATTTACAATAGGATCTGTAAGATAAAATTAATATCTAGTAAGTGGGGTTTTTTCCCATTTTGCTATAATCTGAACCAGTAACTGAAGTGGTATAATCTGACATAATAAATACCGAGTCATTCACTTGGAGAGAGATCCACACACAAGGAGGAATGCACTCTTTAACCAGTGAAGTGGGTTATGTTTTTTTCCCTTTCACGAGGCTGCCATGAAGCACTGTGTCCTGCCAGTGATACCCAGAAGACTTTTCTTTTCTTGTGTAGAACAACCTGCTGCCTCATGGGGAGAAAAGGGAAACCACAGCAGGGTGGTGGTAGCTCTCAGGTGAGTATCTCAAATCCTTCCATTTATCTCTGTCCTGCAGACAGGCATTCCTTATACATGCAGGGATCTGTGCTAAGTCATTGCTCCTGGTTTTGCATGCTGCTAATTTCCAGAAGCACCCTGAAACACTGGCTTTGGTAGGACTTAGGCAGATTGACAGGCTGAGAAAGTTGAGGCTGTTCAGTTTGGAGAAGGCTGTGTGAAGACCTCACAGCAGCCTCCCAGTATCTGAAGGGGGCCTACAAGGATGCTTGAGATGGACTCCTCATCAGGGACTGTAGCGATAGGACCATGGGTAATGGGTTCAAACTGAAACAAAGAAGATTTAGGTTGGTTATAAGGAAGAAGTTCTTCCCTATGAGGGTGCTGAGGCATTGGCACAGGGTGCCCAGAGAAGCTGCGACTGCTCCATCCCTGGCGGTATTCAAGGCCAGGTTGGATGGGGCTTGGAACAACCGGCTCTAGTGGAAGGTGTCCCTGCCCGTGGCAGGGGGTTGGAACTGGATGAGCTTTAAGGTCCATTCCAACTCCAACCATTCCATGATTCTATAAAATGCTGGGTGCTTCTCTGAACTGCTGCCGAAGTGGGTTGCTGTCTGCAGCAGGCTGATATATGAAGTGCCGAGTTTGGGGTTTCAGCCTGGTACCACTCTAAAACTGTTATTTCTCTGGCAGCTGCCAGCCAGGGTGAAGGAGAGCCCCTGCATGTGGGGAGTGACGGCTCTGCCTCGTCCCCTTGCCAAGAGAGGACTGAGGAGCCACTGTTCCGTTTGCTGTGCATTAGTTCTGGTGGCAGGGCTTGTGTGAAGTGGTGATGTAAAATCAATGGGTTTTGTTTCAAGTCCAGTCCACTTTCACTGACAGAAATTAGTCATCAGCATAAAGCCTCTGCATCCAGTGACACAGGGTAGCTCTCGAATAATTCACTCCTGCAGCTGGAACAATGCAAAACCACCAGTCAGTTGATGGAGCAAGTGCCCCCTGATGAGAAGAGCTGCTCAGGTGCTGCGGAAGGGGCTTTTCAAGGGGGCTTTTAAGTGACACTTCCTAAAATTGCCCTTTTGAGCCAAAAGTAAACTTCTGCTGGTTTTACTGCCTCTGGTTCTAGGCAACACTCAGCTGGGATTTCACACTGAATGTGCTGTACCTCCTTGTGCACTCATTGGCAAAGGTATTAATTACTAAAGGTACTTCTAAGGTTTTTAGTAAATAGAGTTTTTCACTTTGTAGGGAATTCTCAAAAGCCCTTTATATCCTCATGCCAAAAAAAATTGAACATGAGCAAAAACTGATGGTCCAAAACCCTCTAAACTGAAACCACATTTCAAGTAGATTGAAACTTTTCTTTGCTGTTGCAATGTTTCATACTGGTGTGACTCTGTGTTTCTTATGCTAAGTTTTATCTTATAATGGCTATTCAATGAGAATACTCTTAAGGAAGTTACTGTGATACCAGAAATCAACGTGTTTCTATAACAGCAAAAGCTTCTATAACAACAAAAGCTTCTTTGACTTTTCTCTAAGAATGAACTTCAGTTCAGGTTGTGAAGTTGGTTCAGGAAGTTCCCCATACACAAGCACTGACTCATGGAAAGTCCTTGTGGGAAAGATTCTGAGTGTTGTGGGGCTCTGTGCTGTGTTTCACCGGGAATTGCTCAGATGATGGGGAGAATGAAAAACTTATCTCCCAAGAACACATTATCAGCATTCCCAGGAGCTGCACCTAGCAGAGGCCTCTTTACCAACTCCTCTTGTTACTTCTCATGCTGACAGCTATGAGAGAGCTTCTATTTTAGGGAGAGAGCAAACTCGCCCATTTCTCTGTCCTTCCAACTGCCCTGTGTCTGCCTCCTGCCTGCTAAGCCCCAGCTGAAGCAGCACTGATGCCGCATTGTCTGCAACCCCAGAGACGAGCCCTGAGATTGAAACCTTGATCAAAAGCCTGTATTTTTTCCAAGTGAAGCCGTATCTGTTAAGAATTGGAGTAGTGAGCGCTAATCCTCTAGTCTTACATAAAAGATCAAATGAATGGATGGGAGAAGATAGATAACAGGGGAAAAGCTTGTTTTGGACTAGGTTCCCTAACAAGAATGGAAGAATAGTGAGACGTGTCAAATTGACTTTTACAGAGCAGGTTAATGCCAGCTACTTGTTTATCCTTGGAGATTCCTCAAATCCAGCAAATTTCAGCATTGCCTAATGAAAGCTTAGGGAAGAGTGGGAAATGGAGCATGTACACTTCAGAGAAGGGGAAGATGCAGATGAAAACAAATGAAAGCCTCTCTCCTTCATGTTTCAAGTGCCAAATTATGCTTGACATTTCAATTTCCCCAAGGCGTGCTTCTGTAAAATCGTCTTGAACTCTCTCCTCAAAGTGTTAAAGCTTCCATCAGCTCCTCCAGTGGCATCAAACAGGTCTGATTCAGTTGTGTCTCGGGTGTGAAATGTAATCATTGTTACAGCACTGCACAACTGGCATTCAGAAGCAGCAGCCAACGTCTCCAGTGTTTTCATGAGTGGGCTCCACAATCTGCTTTACAACAGGGCACGATGCAAATGCCATTCCCAGCTGCTCAGGTGGGAGATGATTGGGTTTGGTGACGTGCGTGTGGCTCATTTTGTACCGTTTCTGGGAATTCAGGATGTTTACCACTTGTGTGTGGCTTGTTTCACATGAGGAACTCCATGTTATGTCTCTATAGCCAGAAAGTCTCAAGTCCTTTGGAGATCTGTAGGAGAAATCTGTAACCACTAAAATTCTCATTAGTTCTCAGGGTTCCAACATTTTTAGCAAGTTTGAAAGCCTGAATATTTGAAGTGTTTTGACCATGTCCCCAGTGAAAAAGAGCAAGAGGAGAGAAATGGCAGAAACGCTGTGTTTTTCCCAATCTGTTCTATTGATGTGTTTTGTTTTTCTTTAGCTTGTTTTCTTCTAAAGGTCAGTGAAATTTTCAGTTGCATAAATTTTACTGACTTTCCTCACTGCAGACAGGCTTTTGAGGAGGATGCTGAGCTTACGTGCACTGCCTGTGCCAAACAGAAGAAAGCCTCCTCCCGTGTGAGTGGGAAGAATGGTGACCCAGCTTTTGAGAGACCTCACTTAAAATGAATTCTTTGAAAAATATACCCTTGGGCTGTGGTTGCTGAGCACTTGAGAGGGCCTGTGATTGATGACATGGTCATTACGAACATGATTAAGAGCAGCCAGGATTTGCATTTACCACCTTGGCCTTTTCCAGTGTCTGCTGAACTGTGGTCTCGAGACCACCACTGATGCACATAACGTGACTGTGTGTGTGTGGAGGGGGGAATGGGGGAGCTGTGATTAATTTGGCTGGCAACATGATGCTGGCTCTCTTCTTTGATTGCAGCTGATGAATAGTATTTTAAAAGCTAAGAATACATTAAATACTTTGCTATAGCTCCTATACAGTCTGAGGGCCAGAACCGCAGCTGTGCTCAGTTTACAATGGGTGCAGCTGAAGAAAGAAGAGGAAGGAAGAGACTGCTTTTAGCTTAACTGGAGCTATAGATTCTGCTTCTCTTGAGAAGTGGCTGGGGGCACAGGCTGTGGTGGTGGGGGCAGGGTTGGGGGTTGCTGATGGGGGTTTGGGCAGGAGGAGGTCTAGCATCCACCAGTTTTGGCTGCTTCATAGAGTTAAAATATCAAGCTGTTGCATGAGCAAGGGATTTATGTTTCCTCCCTTCCCTCCATTGCTATTGCCCTGTGCCTAGAAGGCCTTTTCTCTCCTTGTAGAGTTGAAGCTCCTGCCATGCCTGTGAACACCCCACTCCCCATGTCATGGCAGGATGTCATTGTGGTCCTCAGGACGTGCCAGCCCCCCACAGCAGGGACAGCATGTGTGTGTGTGCTCCCTACTCCTGACACAGCAGGCACCCCTCTGGGTTGATCATGATGATGCTTTCCCTCTGCAAGGATCCTCTGGGGATCTCACCATTACCCTGATCTCTCTTTGTATAACACAGCAGCTCTTACCTAACACCTATTTTTCAGTTCTTCATTGTGCTGGTTGTTAATAACAATTCAAACTTTCATTGCAGAGTCCCTCACCCAGGGTTTGTGCCAGGAGTTGCATTGCAATAGCCCTGATTTGATGGCAACCATTGAAGGGAGATAAAAATGACAGCTTTGGAGCAGTATCGTCACGGAACATGATGACTCTTGACAGCAGGAGACACATTCACCTCCTGAAGGCTACGGAGCACCTGTGCCTGAACAACAGACAAGGTACCAAATAACTCTGTTTTCCCTCCTAATCGGGGTAAGCAAGAGAGCTGCCAAGGCCTCTCAGGAAGGGTGAACAAGGGTGAGAAGGGACCATAGGCAAGAGGGACTCCACCATCATGGCAGTTCTTCATTGATGCCGCTGTCCGCTGGTTGCCAGCCAAGTCCCACGCTGTGCCCTGTGCTTTTATTATGTGCTTCCATAATAAAATCAGAGGAAGATTTGGGTGTGTTTCCCACAATGTGGGAGATGGGGAATTCGCCTCTTGCAGGAAAGCATGGGATATTGCTTCTGCAGCTTCCCACCTATCTGTTCTCCATTACTTGTTAGCTTCCATACCCTTTGCTCTCTCCAGCTGTCCCTCCTGCCCCCAGATGGTTACTCTAGTCAGGTTGGCTTGGCACAGGGTAGCCATGATGAATCTTTAAACTGTAATGATGAATGAGACTCCATTGCCCAGTCCTTCTGGAAAGAGATTTTAATGTGGATTAAAATAAAAGAGGTTTGATAGATGCTGGAAATGTCTCCCTTTGGCTGTTAAGAAAAAAATCTGAATGCCTGTAATATTTCTGCCGAGAATTACAATAATTGGTATTTAAATAGTATTCTGAGCAGAGCTGCAATTGCCTCAGAAAGCCAACCCCAGGAGCAAGATCTCTTGTCTTTAAGAGCTCAGCCAGGCTTGGGAACTTAAAAAGAAACTCGAATTATCGGGAATTTAAAACATGCCCTTGTTTTGGCTTGAATGCAACATCAAAGCAGGAGCCTGCGTGTTCCTGAGAAAATGCTTCTTTCCCTCCCAGCTGCTAAATGCTGTTTCTCTGCTGATTTTATTAGCACCACTATCCCCGCATCATCTCCATCCACAAATGCCTTTTCAGTGTGCCCACAGGAAGGAGTCAATTTTGCCCTCTCAGAGAGAGAATTACCCACAACCCAAATAACTAGTGCCAGGAGCTAGAGAAAGCTGGTGGTGTGATAGTCAGCACTGTTTCCCTTTGGAAACACTAGGTGCACTGATGCTCTATGTTGAGAGGGCCTCTTGAATCAAAGAATATGTTAAATCCATCACCTAACTTGTGATCACACTGGATTCCATTGCCGTGGTGCTCTTGTATTCAAGAGCCACTGGCCAAATTCTGTCTCACTTCCAGAGGACCCAGTGGTTTCAGATGGACACTGTGTCCTCTGCTACCTTCTGCTCTCCTCTGGACTTCAGTGCTCAGGAAAGCCACTGTACTCCTGTGATGTCCACCCAAGAAAGGCTGAATCACTGGTTCGTAGTAAGTTGCACAAAACTCATTTTATAATGACAGGGTTTCTTTGAGGCAAGCTCTGCTATCTTTGTACATGTAAGATACTGCTGCTCTTTCCTGCTTCTTGCCAAATCCAACATCTTTTATTTGCTTGCCATCCCACATAGTATTTGAGTCTCTGCAAATCAAACCTCTTAGAATACTGCTATTTCCACAGTTGATCTTTTCTCTATAATCATTCAGCTTTCCTTAGCTTGCATTTGTGACCCCAACAGATGGCTCCACTAATGGACACACACTGGTGCCAAATGCTGCCAGAAGACTCTGCTTCAGGTAAGCTGGGAGCTGTGATGGTGTTATTTTGAAGTTTCAGACCAGCCCAGTTCACTGGCCTGACCCAGAATGTCTATTTGCTTTCTACCAAAGCCTCCATGACTTGTGCAGCATTTGAGAACTAACAGGACTAGGTAGGTCTGTGAGTGTCACACAACACGTGACAGTGTGACATAGCCAAACTAGTGGGGATGAACCGGTACAGTGCAGCTGAGAGCTTTCACGCTGCTCAAATGCTGGACCAGCACTGCTGTATAACTTCTGGTAGCAGAGCTAAGACATGTGTCTGTGTGCAGCACGGGATGTGGTATATAGACATAGCTGACATTTCTAATGTCAGCAATAACTACTGTGAAATGTCTCCTTTTGCCTTGAAATTGTTAGAGTGTTATGTGCCAGCAGCAGCTCTAGTCCCCAGCTGAGATTAGAAGTCCATTAAGTGCTTGAAATTGTGAGAATGAATAGTATGAGGACGTGCACTCCTGACCAGCTCTTTGTTGCTGATTGCCTGGCTAATCTGGTTAACCCTGTCCCACTCAGACATCCATCCACCCATACGTACCCACCTGTACAGACGGAGATCTCTCCAGCAAGGTGCTGCTCAGTGTGGTAGATGCTTAGGCTACTCTAATCTTCAGATTGTATTTGCATCCTCTGATTTTCAAGAGCTTTTTAAAGTGAGAAGAAAAGTGCTTAACCTCATAGAGCTGCTAGTAGCTGAATTTATAGATTAAACCTAGGCATTGCAAGTTAAAATCATTATTAGTCCAAATGGGAAATAATTCTACTGAAAACAGTGGAAATTACCAAGTCAGGGAAGCAGTTAGTTGTCTTAACATCTCTCTAAGGACATAAAGAAATAAACCATTGTTCTCCTGTGACATCTGTTGCTTTTTCCCCCAGTGTAATTCTGATTTCTGCAGGGTTATTTCTGGGAGTGAAAAAGCGGAAGCGCTCGGTTCATGCTGAAGTGGCTTGTATAAACTCAGACTAGAGTCAAGTGAACACACACAGGGGAAAAAATGAATTGGGTCAGATAAATCGTCCTGAAGAGGAAATGTCAATGAAGACGTTTATGAAAGTAAGAGCACAATGGAGATACTTCAGTTTCTATCTGAGTAGTAAATCAACTGCAGCCAGTGATTGCCAGTGGCAAGATAAGTTAGTTACTACTTATTGAAGATTAAAGAGAAATCCTTCCTGGAAGTGTTCAGCATCTCAAGTGGAGGTGGGATTGTGATGAGAGAATGGCAACCAGTCTGTGCTTAAAAATCTGAATAGATCTCTCCTCAGATCTTAAAGGGTATTTCACTGTACACAGTCAGGTGATTGGTTGATCCACACCTGCTTGAGATCCCTCATTCACACTTAGGGATAATATATTTACATGTTAACGAGATTCCCAATTCTGGTTCTTAATAACTAAAAATACCATCTCTTTGCATTTTTGGTAGTCCTCAGGGAGCTGTTTCTGTAGCTACAGTAACATCCCATGCTCTGGTGGTTGTGGGCTCTTACTAACTCAGATCTCACCCATCTTCTATGTAGACCACCCTTGACACCAAGATATGAAGCAAAGGCAGAAGCCCCGCTGCCACCAGCCACACTGTTTTTTGCTGAGTGTATTGCCCAGCCCCAGAGTCATAAGCCATGACCATAAGAAGCTTCAGATGCTGGCAGAGCAGCAGGGATCATTACAACTGAATAGAGCCATATACAAAGGTAGAAGGATCCTCTTAGCACTCATTAATTGTAATTTCCAGGATTAATGCAAAAGATTTGGCAGCTTGACAGAAGAGAGTTTTACTGCTGATCATTCACTGCGTCTGGCTGGAGCTAAGGGAAGGGTCAGTGCCTCCCCCCATCCCTCCAGCCACAGGTAAAGAGGACAGCAGTAACTAGACAGGGAACAGGGATATAAAGCACCGGATAGGTCAGAAGATGTATTTTGCACAAGGCAGTGTAAATATTCATGTGATTTATTATAGTAGCAGACTTCCATTGATGACCATATTGAATTGAGGGTTATTTAGAAGCTGAGGGGATCAATACAGCAGGAGGGAGCCAAAGCCTCTGAGAGCAACTGAAGTAGAAGTGAATTTTGCAGTGCCTCACTTCTTTGTGAAGTCCTTTAGCTGCCTCTTAAGCCTCAAAGTGAGCTTCACCGTATAACTATATATGTATGCAGAGGTTAGCGATGCAGCAGTGGATATCCTTCCAAAGGCCTGGGCCAAGGCTGTGTAGTGAACTTGACTTCTGACAGGCTGTTAGGCAGTTTAATTTCTGTTAGGGAATCCTTCACTTCCCTGGGCAGATTATTCCCATGGCTGATGGTTCTCATTGTGAAGTATTTTCCTCTTGAGTCCAGTCAGAATCTCCCTAGGGATGATGTGCCCAGCACCACTCATCTTTTCCATGTGACTCCTTGCAAAAAGGGAGTCCTCATCTTCTTTGTGGCCACCCTTATACCAGAGCATGGTGACAAAGTCTCCCTGGAGCCTTCTTTTCCCAAGGGTGAACAGACACAGCTCTCTCAGCCTTTCCTCATGTGGCTTCTCAGTCCTTGGGTCATCTTTGTGGCCCTTCTCTGGACCCTCTCCAGCCTGTCCACATCTTTTTTGCATGGCAGGAACCAAACCTGGACACAGAATTCCAGGGGTGGATAAACCAGGTTGTTCTGCAGTACATCAAGAATTCCTCACCACTGGCTAACCACTGGTGATCTTGTGTGTTTCTAAGTGTTGGTTTTTACTCCCTATCACTTTCTATTACATTTCTTCCTTCAGAATAAAAATAACTCAAATATCCCTAATCTTTTTAGCATGGAATTTTAAGATTTTAATGGGCTTGTTTTAATTTGCACATTTTCTTGTTAATAATGAAATCAGTTTAATGAGAGCTAAACCAAAAAGCCTGTAATGGTAATTCAAAACATAAAACTCTAGTGCATTTCTGTAAGAATTCCCTGTTAATATTCTTAAGGCTTTTTAATGGACACTTTAAGTAGGCATTGGTATTAGCAGAAACATCACACAAATTAAAATTAGGCTCTTGGTGACTATTTTAAAATGAATATTCACAGACTTTTCGGCATGAAATTAAATCTAGTTACATTTGATGCTGCTGCTGTGTTTTAAGGAAGTGTACTGAAGAAAAGATAGTGTTGCCTGTGAACTTATTGCTGATAGTTAAATTAATTTATTGCAACCCATTGAATGTAGCAATCAGATTTTATATAGCACAGTCCAGGAGCCTGTGTCAGGCTTTAAATCTATGGAGATGGAGCCTGAGCCAGTAGTTAAATGATGGAATTAGGAATGAGGACTTTCAGCTCTGGCTGGGATTCTCGTTTCAGTTGGATAGATTATGAACCTGCCATGCTTGCTCTGCTTGTCATGATGCTCAAAAATAGGAAATCTGCCTTTCAGGGTGAGTGGGAAATGGGGTTCTTCCTTCACAAATCCTTGCTGGTCTTAGCTGAATTCTCTCCCTGTTCTCCTTTCCTTCTGAGTATACAGAGCTAAAATCAGCATTATAAAATCCAGATTACCATCCCCAAGTAGCATGGCAACAAAACAGGCACTTAAATTTAAACACATACAAATCCACTGAAAGTCCACGGGATTGAAGCATATGGTAAAAATTAAGCAAAAGGTAAATCCTGAAGGGATAGCTTTAGGAACACTTTTGGGCTGAGCTAATGAAGGGATAAGGAAACATCCCTACCTACCCTAAGAAGATGCTTCTGTGACGCTGTGTGTGTTGCTGTCATTGTGGGACAGTCAGATTCAAAACCTGCCCCAGTTTTTCTGGTTTATTTTTACACTTAACACCTCGTGCCTGCCTCCAGGTTGCTGGAATCAGGCTGCACTTTCCGTGATGTATCTTGGAGCTCTTAAAACAAAAAGCAGAGTGTCATCTTCCTGCTGATGAGCACCACAAGGGCCTGTCATTCCCCTGATGTAGTACAGCGTGAGAATGGTCTCCCTTCAAAATCCATCACTGGGGCAATGGCATTTTGAGTTATATGGTGCCAGGATGGCAAGTATTTGAGCCATTCACAAATGGAGACAAGAGAGGGTCAAAGCACACACTTAGTTTTCACGTGGGCAGCTGGACTGTCTGAAGTGATAAAAATTGGGTTAAAGTCATTGTCATTTAGAGGGCAGTGATAAAGTGATGCTGGATTCAAGGACTTCAGTGATCTGGGTTCCTAATTCCTATTCACAGAAGTCACCATCAGATGTTGGTGGCTGAGGACAGCGCAGGATGTGTGCGCAACCCCAGGGTGCTGTAACACAAGTCTGCTGGAGGATCGAACCCAGGATGAAGGCAGTTGAGTCCCTGTGCAAATCCCATTGTCTATGTTACCTACTGTTACACTCAGGAGTCTGCTGCTTGCACCTCTTCCTTGCCTGTGCATGAGGAATGTGCTGCCTGTGCTATGCATTCCCAATAGTATTCAAAAACAAATGGTGAATGTACTTGCTCTGTAAGGCCTTAGCTTCAAAAATGCTGTATCCCCTGGCTCCCCCCACTGCTGTGAGTGGGCTTGCTGGTGCCAATAACACTGCCTGTAACAGCAGCAGTATTCAGTGCTTAAATATTTGCAGGCTCACTGTCTGAACTGGCATTCTTTGCCAAAACTATCTGGGCTCCATGAAAAACTCGTGGAATAAACATGCAAATGCAGGGCCAGCTTTTCAGCTAGGATGGGTTAGTGTGGTTCTGTGGCAGCTAAATTGAGGATCTGCTCCTCCTTGGTGTCTGCATTAGATATGCAAGAAAAAGGAACAATGCCAGCAACTGTGTACACAGTGCCACGATGAATTGGCACGTCTTCTGATTTATTGTTTTGATTTTGCTGTTTGCTGCTGCTGGGAAATTATGCAAATTCTTTCTGTACAGGAAAAGAATACTGATAATTAAGAAATGTGCAGCTTGGATTTAAGATAATCTCATAAATCCACACTAGTGTCCTCACAGAGCAGCGCATTAATAGCTCTGCTAACTGCTGTCTGACAACCAGCACTTCTCAGCCCTCCAAGAGGTCAGTTGGCACATTTCTCACTGAGCACTGTAGGTGGGAATGAGGTGCTTGCATGAGAAGAACAAGTGAGCAGAAAAAGAGGGTAGGACTACAAGGCAGAAGGACCTGGCCGCCTTTGAGGCCAGGTTCTGCAAGTGTAGTTAAACAGCTTTGTCCATTTAGGGGAAGAGAAAGAGGAGGTTAAGTACCTTTGATAATGTGCTGGCTCAGAGCAGAGATGTCACTTTGTTGTCTTAGGGGGGGACAGGCACTGACTGGCAGGAACGACAAACAAACCTTCTCTGCAGGTAACCTCCTTAAAGGCCAGAAAAGATCACAGCCTTTAGAGATTAAGCTATTTCTAGCTATGGCTCAGGCCTACTGTGATAAATTACAATCTTTTCTGGAAGTTTTTGGTTATGCAATGAAGGTATCTGTGTCCTGGGGGCGCAAGACAGAGAACTTGGCAGTATATTAGGCCATTTTCCACTCTTGTGCAAGTGATGCACCAATCTGCTACAGAGGGGCAAGTGTCAGCCCAGATAGACAATATCACTAGGAGAAAAATGCTTCCCTGTCCAGAGGGTTCCTCAGCTGGAGGTCTTGCTGCAGTATCCTGCGTGTGTGCAAAGTTCCTCAGCCTTTCCCACACAGGGTGTTATGATAGGATGCCAAGTTGAGCTTGTGGTCCACAGGGAGCCATGGGCAGTACGGACCTCAACTTTAAAACTAATCGATTGAGTCTAAAAGCTGTTACTGTGATTTCCAGGAGTTGCAGTTTCTATCCAAGGAGGGGAAAATACCATGAATCATTTGTTATGTGGAATAAAAGGAGTTTTACTGATGAGGCTTCAGGACCAGCATTTTGAGGGCTGATGGTTGAGGTCAGGTGGCCAGTGAAATTCCTCCTCCATGCACTGTGCTGCCAGAAGAGCCCAGCCATGCTGGTCTGCAGGTCTTCTGAAAACCCAGCTGTTAATGCCAGTTGAAAATCTAGCCCTAGTTATGGAAATGGAGTAGGTCAAAGCTTAGGCCTAGATAAAATGAGCACAAGGGTAAGAAGGGTAGGTTATTTTCAACTACAGCAGACAGCCTTATCTTCATAGTCTCCGTACAATTGAAATCTGCAAGAATCTCAACCAAGGAGTCACATTAGCAGAATGAATATTAACCTGGGAACCTCCACAAAAAAACTTTACCTTGACTTTCTGCTATATATATATGTATTTGACTTGATACAGTACTGTCACTGAGCAATTTAATTCTCTTCTGGGCACAATTGTCAACCTGGTTTCCAGAAGGGACACATGCCGCAGGATTTATTTTATTCCATTTAAGTAACTATGACCAGTTGTCATAAATTGAGGAGCTGAAATTGCCCGTTCCCTAAGGCTCTCTAACAAATGAGATCAGAAGTCCAATGAATACATGTCTTGCAAAGCTTTTCAGTTCAATTACATATACCCATGTGCAACTGGTAACACCATGCTCAGTTCAAATAGTATCTTTGCAGGTGTGAAAGACTGCAAATTGAAGTCTACTTCACATCGGTATCCAACATGTTACTGGAAAGATTAAAAGGAATATTTTCAAGGGACAAAGAATGAACAATTAATGAGCCCTGGAGTGACTCTGAAACAGGTAGCAAAGAAAAACAACTGTAAAAGGAGAAACCGTCAGAAGCGAGCAGTTTGGTGCCAAGTTTCAGAGGAGATTAGTGGAGAGTTTCAGTAGATCCATTAGTGTTTGCAAAGTACTTGTGGAGTGGATCAATGAGCATCATAGAAACTCCCAGGAGGAAGTGAATTAAAAGCTTTTGCTTTTTTTACAGTGGGAAGCAAATAAAGCAGAGCTCACACACTGGCTGATGAGACTAAGGCAAGGCATTGTATGGACATCTGCTCAAGTGAGTGCTGTCTGTCCCTCCCTGAGTTAGGGCAAGGTCAGTTGAAAAAATACGTGGCCATGATAAAACATTGCGATGACAGCCAGCAGAGGACAAATCCATGTTTTCAAAGTGACTTTAAGTCCATCTAGTTTGAGCTTTGGGTTTTTGATTTTAGATTCTGGGCATTTGGTGGGGGGTGGCTGTTTGTACATGGGCAATAAGCTCTGGAACTTGGTTTTAGTGGAAGCAATAAGAAGGTACTAAAATCCTGAGAGCCACCTTAAAAAGGCAGTGCCAGATCTCCAAATGATTATGCCAGCGCAGCACCACTGAAGCTTCCCAAGTGCTATTGATTTACACCAGTTGAACATCTGGCCCATATGCTTTGTATTATTAAATACTTCTGCGATTATTATGTGAACAATTAAGATTCATGGAAATGAAAAAGCAGGCTATGAATTGTGCCTTCACTGCAATGCAGGAGGAGGAGCTGCTCTGGGAATGTGCTGCCTTTTACTGTAGCTCTGCAGTTTGTCTCTATTTTTCTAGAAGCCAGAAAGTGAATGGGACCTCAGGAGATTTTCCAGGCCATCTTTCTGCAGGGAAGGGTCAGTTTCAGCCTGTCATATTTCATAGAATCCCAGACTGGTTTCAGTTGGAAAGAACCTTAAAACTCATCGAGTTCTAACCCCACACCACAGGCAGGGACACCTTCCATTATACCACATTGCTCCAAGCCCCATCCAGCCTGAACACATATTTGCTCAGTATGTTCTTAAAACTCCAACATGTTGGACCCCACAGCATATCCCAGCACTCAAGTACTGGTGCTGGAGTACTGCAAGAATCTTTTCCCCCATCCAACCTACCTCTCTCCCTGGCTGCTCCTGAGCTCTCCAGCCTCTTGTCCTGTCCACCACTGCCATAGAGAAGAGCATAGTCCATTCCCTTGGCTAGCAGCCCTTCTTTGTATGCAAAGCTTGTTATTTTGTTTGTGTCTTCTGTGAAATGTAACATTGTAATGTTCAGTCTGGTCAATCATGTTGGAATTCAATGCTGAGAAAGTCCAGACAAGCCCAAGTAAATGTTAACACTGCAAATTCTTTATTGTTTTTTCCTTAGGCCTGATACCCTTTCATGGTTTCCTGCTGAAGTACAGAAGTACATCCGGCTCTAAGAGAAAAAGATCCATCTTTCAGCATCAGGAGATTAAAGGAATAGAGTGAGATAACATTTTGCAAACCTGAAACAATTTGAAAATCCCTTTCCTGCTATTTCTGGAAAAAAGTCAATGGCAGAGCAAGATTATCTTCATTAATAGTGTGAGAATGAGTGTTGGCTGCAAGTTTTGTTTAACCTGAAAAGCAGCATTCAGCAGCTGCAGTTCCACAGCTAAAATAATATCCAGAGAATCCAAAACTCTTTGCCATACAGAAAATCATCCTCTGGTTGTGTGTAATGGAGCTCAGCAGTATAATGTGCAGGAGAGAAGGGTAACCTTTGAACATCTCCTCAATCCCTGGAACTGAAGTGTTGCTGATTAACAGATGCTTGGTGACTTGAAGTTCCCAAAGTTAAAGCTTTGTCTGCATTGCACAAGTCACTGGTTTTATTGAGGGCCTGGGAGAGACATTTTTTGGCTTTTATCCCACTTTGCAGTTGTGGCATGATGTGACTGCTCTGAAGTGAATGCAACTGTTCTTCAGAGACAAAGCAGAAGCAGCATTGTGGGAACTGCTCTGCAGGGCCTGACCCGCAGCATCCTGCCACTGATGGGGGCCATGGGCACCTTCTTCAGGAGGTGTTTTGGAGGCTCACCTCAGCAGCAGGCAGCATGAGCTGACATGCCCTTTGAGAGCACCTTGCTCCCTGTCGATACTCTGCATGTTTGGAGAGGAGGGCTGTTAGTTGGAGTTTTGTTTTTACTGTTTGCATCCAGGCTTCAGTTTCTGCACAGAGCTATGGAGGAGCTACTGCAAACCCACCTCCTCTGCAGCCTCATGTCAAATGAGGCAAGAAGGGCATTGCCTTTGAAATAAGAGGTCTCTGTGTTTGAAAAGCAGCCTGGCCAAGCAGCTCCAGTGGAGCCCCATGGTGCTAAGCTGACTGTAGCCTAAACTGACTGCAGCCAAGTCTGCGTTGCCCACCCACCAGACGCTGTTCTTCAGTTCCCTGACCTGTATAAAGCCTCGTCAGGCCATGGGCTCAATGCAAACATCAGTTGCTTTGTCCTTATCGAAATTTCAAGTAGTATTGGCTCAAGTGGAAAACATACATTTCTATGCTAAAGACAAGGCTGCAGTTAGCTCGACCAAAGTAATGTGCTAAAATCAGAAAAAGGACCCAGAAACTGCTGGGATCACCCTTCACAAAGATTGAGACCTTCATGTGAAGCCATACAAGGTTTCTTTTTCCCATTGACTTGTGTGCTTTTGGATTAGGCAGGTCCTTCTGGAGGACTGTCATTTATACGTCTTGAAGTCAGGCAGCTGTTATCTATTCTCCTCCTGAACACATCCAACACTTGGTCAATCACTGCAGCTCTGCCACAGGAGCTGCACGGAGGGCCGGGGCTGTGTGCAGGAAGAAGGTCTAATTAACAAAATCTACACTCCAAGAGTTTGCTATTTTCAGGGCACTTCTCCACCTGCCAAGCTGTGCTGGTGTTAGCAGTGCACAGCGAGAAGCGTTTTAGAACAAGTGCTGGCAAAATCCCAGCCCCTGTCCCTGAGCAAAATGCTGCCAGCTCCCGAAAGACTTGTGTGACAGACTGAGCCCTGTAGCTGTCAGTTCTTCCTGCCCTTTGAGGGTCTGCTTATTACTTTTGAATACTTTACCTCTTAGGTGGTTCTTCTAGCAAAGTGTTGCCTGTATAAGGAAGAAATAAGGGTCTTACCACGGCTGCCTTTAATTCTTTATATAAATAGGATAACTTTGACTTCTGTTGTTCTAATGATAATAATCTGCATTTGATTTACATTTTGTAGAGTATAAGAGGTACATCTTCGAAGAAAGTTGTGTTGTCAGTCTGCCCCAGCAAGGTGAACGCATGGAGGTTGTTGCCTTTCCAAAGCCCCATGATGAGGCAGCAGAGAGGTGAAAGTGTTCAAAATTAACAAGGGGCAGAGCTAGGGCAGACACACAGCCTTCCCTTTCTTTCCCTTTCCTTTTCTGTTACCTTTTTCCTTTTCCTCTTTCTCTTTCCTTTCCCTTCCCTTCTCTTTTTCATCACTCACACTCAGATCGGTGACATTTCATATGCAAAGGGCAAATAAACACAGGAGGATTATTTGGAGATGGAAGTTCAGAGAGGTGTGGAGAAGGAAGGATTTGGTGAGTGAAGGTTTTGTGACGAGACTCAGTGGCTGGGATTGCTCGGCAGAATTATACTTCATTACTGATGCTTCACAGCCTTGATTTTCATATTTATTTGTGACTCTTCTTTTTTAAACCGTGGGCTTTTTTGACATGAGAGTCATGCTGTGTAAGGCACTATTGATTAGAGTTTCTAATTTCATGCCAGTACAGCATGACCATTGGGGAATGAAATGTGTTTTACTTTCTCCACCACGGCTGTGCCAGCAGTGCCTGGGGCGAAGCCATCGCACAGCCTGTCAGCAGCAGGCATTTGCACCTAAAGATCTTTGCTGTTGGAGCCAAAAGGTGACTTTGCGCAAGGTCTTAGCCTCAGCTCAGTCTTTTAGTCCTGGAATTAGAACAGATCAGTGGCAAAGAATATTTGAGGCCTGAGGTTTCCAGAAGGATGGCTGACTTGGGGACTTTCCATTTTTCACTCAGGCCTGCAAAAGGCCATTTGTTTTCCCTGCCTTCCAGAGGAATGATTGCCATTTGCAGTAATACCTGCTGTCTTTCCATCGTGTCTGGTTTGGTGCTCAAAAAAGTGAAGGAAGTCACTAAAGGTGTAGGAAAATCCCAGATGGCATCTGCTGTGATCATCTAATGTGCATAGCCCCTGTTACATACAAGCTGCAAGAATGAACTGATTGCAAACCTGAGAAAAACCTGTCCTAGCCTTATTATAAATAGCTGTTTCCTCTCACATGCTGGATTTGGGCTCTTCTGGAATTTCCCAAGGAGAGGGTTCCTGGTGAGACAGGGGAGTTGGTGCATTAATGACATTTCACCTCACTGGGGCTGCCCAGGGGCACCTTCCCTTTTCCTTCAGGTATCCCCCAAACCCATCAGGTTCTTTGGTCTGTCCCAGAACAATCTCTACGCAGATTCCTTTAACCTCTTTCCAAAAGATCACCGCTTTTTTTCCCCCCTGTGTAACAAAGGCTTATGCTATCCTGAGGTAAAGACACCAGGAAGATAAAGTCAGCCTAAGTCTGCAGCTGAGCTTGTCTCTAATGAGTTTCCCTCATGGTATAACTAATGTGGCTTGTCTTACACTCTGGTATTACCGCTTAACAGTAGATACGCACTCACTGTCCTGAACTAATGAAGCTTTCCAGCAGTGAAGACAGGCTCTGGCAGAGCAGCTATAGACATGTGAACCCTTTACAAATAGCCAGATGAGAGATGAGTTGATGCTTGAAATCTGACAAAGGGGAACCAGCCGAGAAAGTTCTCTGACTTCTGCTTTATTCCAGGAGCTCCTGACACCCACTGGCAGGTGGTGAATTAGTGCTGCGCAGCTGGAGTCACTCAAGGGCTGCAGATGCAAATCCCAGAGCTGCTCCTACAGGTACTTGAGCACTGGAGGTAACGTGGCCAGTTTTGGGCTTCCCCTGCAAAAAGACATCAATGAACCGGGGTGAAGCTGGGAAAAACTGGGGTTTTTTGAGAAGGGTCTAAGGGTGGTGAGGCCCTGGAATGGGTTGCCCAGGGAAGCTGTGAATGCTCCATCCCTGGCAGTGTTCAAGGCCAGGTTGGACAGAGCCTTGGGTGACATGGTTTAGTGGGAGGTGTCCCTGCCCATGGCAGAGGGGTTGAAACTAGATGATCTTAAGGTCCTTTCCAGCCCTAACTATTCTGTGATTCTAAGGCAAAGGGGGTATCTTGTTGCTGTCTGTGACACTTCACAGGAGGGTGTGCAGAAGGCAGTGCCAGACTGTCCTTGGAGATGCATAATGACAGGACAAGAGGCAACAAGCACAAACTGCAGCATGGGAAATTCTGATTAGATATGATGTAAAAAGTGTCTACCCTGAGGATGGTCAGATGCCAGGTGTGGGGCCCAGAGAGGCGCTTGGATCTCCAAGTCTTGGAGATGTTCAAAACTCAGCTGGACAAGGCAGCCCAGTAAGTTGGCCCTGCTTAGTCTGGAGGTCATAGTTTAAGTGTGGCTGGTGTGACCAGTGTGTGACACTGGGTCTCACACTGCTGATTTCAGTCTGTAGTGATGCATTAGGCTCAAGTTTTCCAAGCAGGAGCCCAGTCCAGCCCTAGCTAAATCTGCCAGGTCAGTCCACTTACTTCTGAGTAACATTGGTCTCCTTCAGCATTGCAGGATGCATCTTGCTGGCACTGGCAGTTACAAGTGCAGCCCTTCAAATAGGAGTCAGGAGTGGGACATGAGGTATGGTGCTCTACCAAAAAGCTGTTCCCAAAGCCAGCAGGAAAGGGGAAACCACTGTCACCCTCTGTGAATCACCTGCTTCCGGCAGGAGCTCCACCCTGGGGAACAGGTTGGTGATGTGTCTTGGTTTCACTATGGGTTGTGGTGAGATGTTCTGGCCTCCTCACATGCACCAGGTGATTAGCCAGCACCCCTGCAGGCACAGGGCATGGCAGTGGGGAGTGTGTGGCGGGCAGCCAGGCTGGGTGGTTTGCTGTAGTGCTATGCTAGTCTTACTGTTTTGTTTCTGGAAGGTGCCCCAACTGGCGGCTGTATTTTAAAATCATGGCTCCAAACAAGGCTCTGTCTCTGTCTCGTGCACAGCTTTGGCTTTGCCCATCACCTGCACACATCACATTAACACTGCTAGAGATAATGGTGAGATATGCCATCACTCATGGTCCATCTCCTGCCACTGCCTGGTGTCAGGCTTCCTCTCCAGCAACCTGCAACGCAGCCAGGAAATGCTGGGAGGGAAGTGCTTGGCCTTTCCCCAGCACTCAGCTTTCAGTGTTAACACAATCCCAGTGAACTCTGCCCCTACCTGCTGCCTGCAGAGTCCTGTGGGCTTTTGCCAGCTTGCTGTCATTTATATACATTTCTAAATATCACAGAAGTATTGCTGGGAGAGGGAAATGTGGAATGAATGACACGGACCTGCAAGCAGCAAAAGGAAAAAGGTAGTTCAGAGTTTGATTGTAGTAACTGTGCCAATATCCCCCGAGGAGCGAAGCCTCCTGCAGGAACTGTGCCTTTTCCAGGAGATGAAATGAACTTCTTCAGGTTTAGCCCTAAGTAAATGGTGGTCCAGCTCATAAAACATCCTGAAGTGCAGAACTGTTTGCAGACTTTATTTGTCTTGAACTTTGTGCTTTGTGAGATCAGAGGCAATTTTATTACCCAGCTTTGTGCAATGTCATTCCAGAAGTGATCACAAATGCCATGTGAATGTTTACCATAATGAGGAAATACGCTGCAGCCCAAAAGGATGGTAGCATCTAATATAGTTCTTGAGCAGCTGAGGGCCAATCCAAAGGATGGGCCCTTCCTTGCTTCTTTATGCTCTGATTTCTACCTTCTTAGCTAGAGCTGAATGAGGAAACATACCCAAACCCTGGTGCTCCCTGACTCCCTCTCCCTCCAAGCTGGATTGTAGAATCCCCTAGGTTGGAAGAGACCATTAAGATCATCAAATCTGACCTTTACCTCAGGACTGCCAAGTCCAGTACTAAACCATGTCACTGGTGCTGCAGGATGCTCCCTGCAGCTGGACGCAGGGCAAAGCCAAAGGGGCAGGACTGAGCTTTCCCTCCCTGGTAAGGAGTATTGGTTTTGGGGAGCAGTTCCCCACCATGAATTAGAGCTACAGCTGCACAGTGGAGGGGGGAGCAGCAGTGGTGCACAGCTAGCTTGGACTGCAGGTGAAATGGAGCTTGGTCAGCTTCCAGTATTGGAATTTACCCTTTTATTTTCCAAGGAAGAGACAAGCAATTTGTCTTTAGGATGCTATAAAGGCGTCTGCAAGAATATCATATAGTCTGCTAATGCTGCAGAGAACCTCTTAAAAACTTAATTGCCTGTGTCACCAAATGAGAAGAGAGGAGTCCCTGGAAGGATCCTGTGTTTTGAGAACACGCAGTCAGTTTTAAATACTTTCAAATGGTACATGCTTCTTTACTTCTGCTGACAATGAGAGTAATTGCTGAGCACAGGATAAAGGAGATTGTCTGAAACACTTCAGCACTATTTTCTTGTTCTGTGCTTTTTTCACAGTGCAGGAAGAGAGCACCATTCTTGCGCTGTGACCAAACAAAAGGAGAGGTTTTCTTATGCCAAGAGGCAGGTAAGACATGGAGATCTCAGTAACAAAGTGACACTTTCAGTTTGAGAACATTTCAGCTCCCATCCCCGATTCTCTTTGCCCCTTCCCTCAACAGCTATTCAAACCCTCAGACATTTCAGGGATAACTAAAAGGCAGGTAAACAAAGCCAAACAATCACAATTAAAGCTGTGTTTTGGTGTTGGCGCAGGGCAGTAGGACCTGAGAGTCCTGGTGGCACCAGGGCTGCATGGTCCTTGCACCACTTCCAGGTACAGTGAGGCAGGGTACAGCCTCTGGGTGGAAGGACCAGCTGAGTGATGTGAGTGAAGCCCCAGAGCAACTGGGGCACTGAAATCCAGGTCTCACTGCCACCAGAACACACAGCCTTTCAAAAGGAGAAAAAGCATTTAAAGACCCATGCTTTAGAAGAAAATGGGCTTCATCAAGCACAGCTTACGTAGAAGAGAGGTCCTTGAGAAACTGTTGCTGGAGCCACAGTAGTTTCAGCTGAGCGATGCCTTTCACTTTTGGCACCCTGCATACATGATACATGCAGCCTTGGTTCCTGCTACAAGTCTGCTGCCCACAAGAATGACGGATTCTTCCTCCCATCATTTACTCACTGCACTGACTCCCCAACATCCCTATTAATTCTCGGGAACAGGAGACCTCAAGCACTTCAGTTTGGTCACTCACCCATTGCTTTCATTTTGGCCTTCATGTTTAGTGTAGAGGATTCTGGTCAGAACTAATGTAGGTGTCTGCTGTCATTGTGTTTGTCCATTAAGGATGTGTTTCGCTCTCTGCATTTTCCTGTGAAAGCCATGATGCAGCAGAGTATGTTGCAAAGCAGATATCCACTGTAACATGATGTGACATCTGAAACCTTAAAGGAAACACCAGCTTATGCTGACTGTACTGTTGATATGCTTCCTTTGCACCTGCTCTGAAAGCAGGAAAAAACCTGGTGTGATCTATAGCTATAGCAATATTTCCTTTTAAATTTAAGCATTCACTGCATTTTTTGTGGGCAAGCAGATACGCAAAGCACAGCAGATGTCTCAGACTTCAAGAGACAAGAGAACATTTCTCCTTGGTCCTTAGATGAAATGGACTGGGCTTTGCTCCAGAAAACAGGAACAATTAATCCACCACTGAACATGAACTTAAATGAGCTAATATTGGGTATTTTAGTCCTGATGTATGTGCTAAATGAAGTGATTATTCAGGGCATAAAAGTAATGGCTTTGGGAAGATGTTGTAAAACGCAGTGGCTGAGGCACATGGGGCTGAAGTGGCACGCAGTGGAGGGGAAACCAGCGCAGCTATTGCTGCTGTGCCAGAGCAGCAGGATGACAAGGGCACTAAACTGAGCCGCATGAGGCTATGCTGAGTATCCTCTGAGTACAGGATGAGTAAACGCTGCTTAGCTGAGACAGTCTGCAAAGCAGTTTCAGTGAGGCCCACAGCTTCAGTGGCTTTGTGCTGATGATGCCTCTGCATTGCCCTTTACATGCCAGGGTGAATCCATCCTCACAGTATCTGCCATCCTGGATGCTCTGCTCTGCAAATACCTCTAACCACAATTACACCCTTAAGCAAGAGACAGCAGCTGATATTTTATCACTGGGATTTTTTTGCTGTAACTTTTGTACCCACCTGGAGTGAGCAAACCATTACAAGTTTCATCCAATTACCTTACGTGCAGTTGGACACAATCTCTTTTCAGTGGGAGCAAGAGGCAGTCCGTTATCAGCTCAAGGCACCATCATTCATTAAGACATCATTTGCCTCTCACCAGCAGAGCCAAAGCAGCAAATCTGTAGGATGTCATAATAAGATGTGTTAATGAAAGATAGGCAGAACAGGATTAACAAAAGGGTCCTCTCCACATTGTACCTTCCTCTTGCTACTTTGCTCAGTCCCCATCTTTTATGATCTCCTGAGGGAACGTTTCAAAGGGGTGCGTGGAAGTGAGGCCCACAAATCCAATTAATTGCTGATGTGGTTTGTGCCTGGAATCACCGTGCACCACTTCAAAAAAAAGAAGCAGCCTGAGTGCAGCAGGTTATAAAAAGGAAAATATTGGGCATAGAGTGCTGTAAATAAGCTGCTCATCCATCCCTGCCTGTTGTTCTTGCCCTGGGCTAGGAAAATCTTTGATAACTAGTTCAGTTCCTTTGCTCTCGTGGTCTTGTTTGTTGCATAAAACCACCTCTGGCCTTCTGAACCAGTTCGGTTAGGATCTTATGTTTGCTGGAATTACCTGGTTGATGTGCTAGAGGCTAAGTGGGGGAAAGAGCCCACTTCTCCCTCAGGTCACAGCTCCTTGGTCTTGGGCAGGCAGGGCTCACTGGCTGCTCACAGAGGTCATCCTTCCTGCAGCAAACACTGGGGAAACAATGGCACATGTCCTCGTTCCCTTCTCCCCCCCAACCCCATGTTAGCCATCATAAGCATCAGCTTGAGATGCTGAGGTTGTGGTTAGTTCCGTGACTCAAAGGGATTCAACCAAGTGTCTTCAAGACACAGTGCTGCTTGGACTAGTTGTCTAAGAGCTGCACATTACATTTTGACCATCTACAAAGCAGAGCTTTCATGACCTTCATCATTGGACTGCATGTGTGGACAGATCAATGATTCATCTGAGCATAAAGAGAAGATGCTTCAGTTTGCAATATATATACAACTACACCTCCCCACATTGGCAGCAGCCAGGGCAACTATGCAGCACTGCATGCTTTGTTAGCAGGCAAAAGCCCTTGTGTTAATGGGCTTAAGCATACACAGGAATAACATGAACTGACATCTTCTGCAAATTATTAGTAGTGCAGATTTCTTCTGTGTCTTGTGTCTGTATAGTACATAAATATGTGCATTAAGTTTAGCCTATTCCTTGCAATTTCTTCTTTCCAGAGAGTAGCCATTGTCACTGGGGACCTAAAATGCAACTGAGAATCAGCCAGTCCAATAACTCACCTACACAATCTACAGAATACATCCCTGGAGGGGATGAAGCTGGCGCCTGAACGCATGGGAGAATCTTATTTCTATCTATCTTCTGTACTGTTATGGCTTTTATCCAATTATCTGACTTTTTACCTCCTATAATGTGTTTTTCTTCCCAGCAAGCCTAGAAGAAGCACTACACCCAATTGCCCAAAAGGGAATTGCTGTGGAGATGGATGGAATGACATGACTGAGGTCGCCCAAGACCTGTGTCAGAGAAAGGAGCTGAACCTGGGGCTCTCCCAGCAGGACTGAGCTTTGCAGTGTGGGCTCTGGATGTAATTCAAGGATTTCATGGTTGAGAAAGGGCTCATTGCAAGTCTTGCCCTACCTCTGAAGCCAATGAGAACAGCAGGTCAGCAGAATACATATTCTAGTGTTTTCCCTTCCCAGTGCATCTGTGCCGCTTACCGGGAAAGGCATGCCGTGCCCACAGCTGGACCAGATGTGCAGCTGGTTCCTTCATTTGCCTTTTTGATTCCTGCTCTCTTGTGGGTTACATTATCAATTCAACCCTGCAAAATTGACTTTTCTTTTTACTACTCCCAGAAATACCAGCTTCCAATGATTTTTCCCTTTCTAGAGCAGGTCAGACTGTCATGATCTGTATGTGAATTAGAGAGATGGCACAGGACTGAAGCAGAGTGGCATAGCCAGAGCACTGCCACCAGCACAACAACCACAGCAACTTTAAGGGTGTTTCCAAAGAGTAATTCAGGATCCATGAACCATGTTATCGTAAAGAAACTCTTCTAGAAAATCCAAAACAGAGCTTGAGCCATAAGCACAGGAGAGGATCTTCCTTCACATACTGATAGGAGAACATCTCTTCAGCCAAAATGTCTCTCGCTCTTTTTCTGCACTCCAGGAAGCCTGGCTGCTGTCTCCATCCTGGAGATGACTTCATTTTGCTTAATTTCTCAGCCCATGGTTCTCGGTGCCTCAAAACCAATTGTTTGTGCTGCTGTTGGAAAATATGTATTATCACAGTTGCCTTTTTTCCACTGCAGAGTAATTAATCGATACTTCTCACGGAGGGCAGTCAATTCTTATTACACTGGGCTTTCACAAAGCTGTTTGGTTGGGGTTTTTTCACAGAAGTAGAATATCCAGGAGACACTTTATGTTCAGGCTGAGGTCTCTGCTTCACACTCTTGCACGCTTTGGGCTGTAAGGATGCGAAGGCAGCACAGCAAATGCCACACTGCGGGCGGCAGCCACAGTTGAACTCTCTGCCAGTGTAATGAAGGTTTTCCTGCAGTTTTTCCTTGCAGAAAATCACAGACTGGTCTGGGTTGGAAAAGACATTAAGATTCTCCAGTTCCAACCTCCCGTCATGGGCAGGGACACCTTTCACTAGAGCAGCTTGCTCCAAGCCCCTGTGTCCAACCTGGCCTTGAACACTGCCAGGGATGGGGCAGCCACAGCTTCTCTGGGCACCCTATGCCAGCACCTCAGCACCCTCACAGGGAAGAACTTCTGCCTTTCATTTAACCTGAACTTCCCCTGTTTAAGTTTAAACCCATTCCCCTTGTCCTGTCCCTACAGTCCCTGATGAAGTGTTACTCTGGCATCCTTGTTGACCCCCTTCAGACACTGAAAGCTGCTCTGAGGTCTCCATGCAGCTTCTCTTCTCCAGGCTGAACAGCCCCAGTGTTCTCAGCCTGTCTTCATACAGGAGGTGCTCCAGCCCCTGATCATCCTTGTGGCCTCGTCTGGACTTGCTCCAACAGCTCCCTATCCTTCTTTTGTTGAGGACACCAGAACTGTATGCAGTACTGCAAGTGGGGTCTCAGGAGAGCAGAGGAGCAGAGTCACCTCCTGACTGTTGGCCATGCTAGGTAGAGTTTACTCCTATAAATATATACTCAATATGGTGTCCTGAGGGGAATGGAAGTGCTCGCTGCTGCCTGCACGATTGCAGCACGTGAGTACCAAACTCTGAGCAGCACCAACAAAACTGTATTTGAGTCTTCCATTAAGCCTGCGAGTTCCTTCCCGACTCCATGGATTTGACTGTACAATACAGTACTGGAAGTCATTATTATTACAAAGAATCACTAATTCAATAACACCACTATCCTGCATGAATAACATCCGTACAATATTAATGCATTTCCCCCTGTATTCATTGCAGAACACAAAGGCTGTTAACAGAATTCTCCAAGTCTTTAGGCACAGATGCTGATGCTGTTAATGCAGCAGTCACTGTTACCCATGAACAGCTAACGCCAAATGGAAGCTCTGGAAATTATGATTACAAAGCACATTTTGGGATGCCATTCACCAAAAAGAAAATGTCTAAAAGTTGAAACTTCAAATAGGTAGGGAAGCTGTCTGGCATTACACGATAACATGGCACTTTATTATCTCTCTTCAATTGTTTGACGTTTATGCCTCTCTTTAGCAAGTCTGTTCGTTGTCGTTCTCCAATTAACAGAGACTTCTTTTTCCAGATTATTTTTATGAAATTCTCATTTAATTAGCAATACAGCTGAGTCTCAAATGGCAGCTTTAAAAATATCCTTCTCCCCATCAAGCAGCCAAATGGTCTTTCTGAGATATTTGCAGCATTGGAAACCTTTGTTTGTCTGCTAATTATCCGCCTGCTTAGATGATGGGAATGTGAGCACCTGACAATCAGGGGTTATTCACCGAATGTTTTCATTGCTCATGATGTGGAAAAATACAAATTTCTTTTATTAAAACCTTCTATAGGGCTTTGCTTTAAAGTAGAGAATGAGATTTATCAGACCATTTTCAGAGTGCGCACAATAGATGAGGAATTAAAATCATGGATGACAAAATGGAACACAGGTGTGATAGGAGGCGTCAGGCGTTTTATAGGCACAGAGCAAAATGGGAGGAAATAGGTTAATACAATAAGGAGAGCAAGAAAAAATCAAAACCAAATCACCGATAACATTTAGTGAATGGGCCTTCCTGCTGTACAGCTGGAGGCCATTATGGCATCTAGCAACAAATACACAAATAAGCTTAAAATGCATTTTTGCCATATATTGATGGGTGCATGTAGAAAAAAAATCCCTTAATCCACCACTGAACTGCTTCCACACTTGGAATGTGGCAGCTTTCCAGGTCTCTGCTGTTCAGCCCTCCCATTGTATCCTGCTCTGTAGAATGTTGCCACTCTCCAGCTCCTTGGGATGGATGACTGTGCAAAGCATTGCAAAGCAACTGCTGCTGGTGTCCAGTGCTGCCGGGTCAGCGGCCAGGGATGATTATTAGTATCATAGAATGGTTTGGGTTGGAAGGGACCTTAAAGCTCATCCAGTTCCAACCCCTGCCACGGACAGGGACACCTTCCACTAGAGCAG
>WYDI02003471.1:8913-24980 GCA_009867235.2 Psittacus erithacus
GAGACGAGGCGGGGCGGGGGGGGGGGGGAAGGAGAGGGTGCTGCGGTGCCTTGCAACAGCTGGAGCGCGCCGCGCGCCGGCCGCCCGCCCAGCTGAGGAGCGCGCACGGCGCCTCGGCCGCCCCCTCCGCCGGCGCGGGGCGGCCGCTCCCACCCCCGCCCTCTGCGCTGTCCCGCCACCGTTAGGGAAAGGCGGTGGGTGTGAGAGGAGGCTCCGTCCGGCCCGGGCGCGGCAGCCCCCGACCCCGCCGCGACTGCCGGGGGGCAGCGGCGGGAGGCGAGCTGACCGGCTGTACTGCACTGTCCGTCTGTACTGCACTGTCCGTCTGTACTGCACTGTCCGTCTGTAGCGCCGCACCCACCCGCCGACGGGGAGCAGCCGCTGGGCCCGGCTGCGGGCCCTGCGCGTCTTGGCGAAAGGGAGGGAGGGATATTCATGTCCTCTTTCCCACAGAGCCATAAAGAAAGGGCACTTGCGATGCCCCAGGATGAAACCCATTCATTAGTGGGGAAAAGAAGTCCCGTGGTAAATAAGCAAACCTGTGTGGGCGCTGGCAGCAGGGCAGTCTTGTCTCCTGGCTCCATTAGATCAGCGGCAAAGCTCGCTCTACTTGATGGCATGGGAAGAGCAGCGAATTCAGATTTCAGGCTTGCATAATTATACGTTAAACAGCAAGAAATAGGACTTGTGTCAGCATTCAGTGCCCAGGTTTGGGTCTTGTAAAGTCAGTAATCGAAATACTCCTTCCCTGAAGGTCTGGCAAAAGCAGAACACAAAGTGCAATAGGAGCCTACAAATTACTTCGTAAAGCAAAAAATCAAATTACTTTTGGTGCAGACAGTCACAACTCCCCCAAGGGAGCTTGGACCATCCCTATGCAGAGCAGCCCAGGCACATCTCCAGCATGGCCGAGAAGCACAACAAAATGTGCCTTCTCAAGCCTGCACCTGAAAATAAAATAAAAAGAAAAAAAAAAAAATAAAGTGAAAAACCCCTTACAATCCAATGCTTTCCCACATCAGCTACAATTTCTGAAGTAAGAGGCACACCAAGAACAAGCTATACAAAAATTAAGAAGCGAGAAATCACAAGGCAAATACTAAGTGAGTCACATGCAGCATGAAGTCTGTAGGCAAAGAGTTGTCCAGGCTAGCCAAAAGAATATAGCTGGCAGTGCATCATTGCTTGAATCATGGCAGGTACAACACAAAACGAATTCCCTTTTTCTAAGAAAAAATGTGAGACATTGAAATACATAAGAGCAAATGAAAACTCGGGAAGGAGCTACTTGGGAAGTCAGGAAAGCCTGGGGCATCTGAGTTTTCCAACACAGGTATGGGCCTAAATCTGAAGCAAACTGGCAAGCTTGCAGCCAAAAAAGGAAGCAGTGAGTTATCTTAAGGAGCTGCATTACTGTATTCTCCTTGTCTGCATTGCCAAGTGACATATGTAATTTGATAAAAATACTTCTACAGCGCAAGACTCTGAAAGGATTTTGTAAAGCACAGGCTTCCATTTACCAGCATCCATGCCATAATTCCATCCTCCTTACTACAATATGCCCAGTGTCCTCTGTAACCTCATTGCATTATCCCCATTCCACCTACTGTGTGTCATATCTTCTCCATAATGCTCCCAGCTCACTGCAGTACTTCAGCCCCTCTGCCCACTGGTCCTTTGCATCCCTTGTGATACCTTCAGTGCTCCCTGTTTTAATAACCTTTAGCATTTTTTCCACCGTAGCCTGAATTTCACCTGTCACAATACTTCTGACTCTGCTATTTTTGTCTCACCTTCCAGCTGGACAAGAGACAACACAAGCAGCAGCCTGGACAGAAGTTACAAGAACGCTGAGCAGAGAGCTCACATTTTAGGAGGGACATTGACTCAAACTGGCCAACCTGATTTTGCCTCTCAGATAGTAGATGTGACAAACAAGCATGTTTGGAGTATGCATGGTGTACAGGTCTGTCTTGAAACTCTGTACATGCTCACAGATAAAAAAGGAATATACAATGGCTGTTGCTTGTGCTCCTTCGCCACACATGAAACACCTTGAACATACTTGCACATAATAAATACAGGCCCATTGAGTCACCTCACTGAAGAAGAATGGCAAAAAACTGTTACACACAATGCAGTACACAGGCAGAAACAACAGCCATAAGCAAGTGGATAATGTTTAGCTATAACCAAAGGAAAATGGATACTATTGTTGGGATCCCTATAAGTTGACCCCAAATAAGCTCAAAAATCTTTTTTAAAACACGTTATCTTTGTACTTGTGATTCAGTAACCAAAGAAACTTCTACACACTGATGCTAGGAACTGATAAATCTACCCCAACAGCAACAGGGAGAAACCTGCTTCCATGTTCTAAATATAGACATCTCAGATAAAATATTGTACTTCTCTCTCTTTTCTGTGTTTGCCTTTGGTACATAAATACTTCAGTTGACCTCATTTCTCCCTCTGAAGCTTTTTTCATCTGCAGAAAGTTGACCCCAACATATTCATTAAAAAAAAAAATCAATTTATAACTTCACTTCCCAGCATTTGCAGCTGTAAGAGTTACTCTCAGCAGACGCACAGACTATGCTTCCCAATCTGCAGTTGTGTTCTTTTCACACAGCCATGGCACTTCTATTTCCTTTATGCCCATGAAACAAAATAAGGTATCTACCTATACCCCAGTTGTCATAAGTTCACAAAAAGACTATGCATGAATTCCCCATCCCTTTTTGTGCACCCAAGTTTGCAGTCAGAGCCCACCACTCTTAAATTTAGTTTTATTCGAACTAGCACAAATTCTTGCTGTTATCTAAGGTGATGGTCGTCCCCCATGTCCTAACCTCAGGTATTGCTTGCAACCTCTCCCTGTGCTAGCATGGCTGCTCATGAGGGTGTGTGGTGTACCACATTTGTTGGGAAAAAAAAATACACTGTCATGATTCCCACTTGTATATTATGAAAAACAAGAGACCCGTGAGCTGTGATGCTTTAAAATCCTTTGCCCAGGATCATAAGCAACCTGAGCAGTAAGCATCCCAGTCCAAAGGTGTGACTGGGGCACGCTGGCATGCTGGGCAGCTTTAGGAGTACATGCTTACACACCACCACACTTCCAGACTGTTTTTCAGCATGGCCTAGCTTTACCAAGAGCATGGATATGTCCAGGAAGGCTGTGGCAAAATTCAACCATAAAGCAGCCTTTCCTTTAAAATGTACTTAAGTACCACCAACTTCTGCACTTAAGCATAAAAGAAACTACCAAGATAACTTATGGAACTGAGATTAGCAACAATCAGAACAGACCAACCTTAAGAACAAAACACCAAAACAGGAAAAAAAAAAAAGAACAAACAAAGCCAAACCTAATAATTAAAAAAAAATCGCAACAAACCAACAGAAGGAAGGAAGGAAGGAGGGAGGGAGGGAGGAAGGCGGGAAGGAAGGCAGGAGGGAAGGCAGGCAGGCAGGCAGGCAGGAAGGAAGGAAGGAAGGAAGGAAGGAAGGAAGGAAGGAAGGAAGGAAGGAAGGAAGGAAGGAAGGAAGGAAGGAAGAAAGGAAGGAAGGAAGGAAGGAAGGAAGGAAGGAAGGAAGGAAGGAAAAGAAAGAAAGGAAAGAAGGAAAGGAAAGAAGGAAAGGAAAGAAGGAAAAGAGAGAAAGGAAGGAAGGAAAAGAAAGAAAGAAAGAAAAAAGCTGGCACCTTCTTACACTCTTTGCTGTGGAATAAATCAATCTTCCTCACACAAGAATCTGCAAATAGTTACTTGCAGCTCAGTGTGCATCCCAGCTACTCAGCTGGTTTCCCACCAGCCCTGCTCTGCTGAAGCTCTTTGACAGTGCTTTTATGTATCAGTGTGCCAGTTTATTTTCTGTTGTCTCTTGTTTTCTTGACATAAGGCTAATAGCTTTTTGCTTCCTCTCTAATAAACATCTGTCTCCAAATCGACATGTCATGCAGTCCAACAATGCAAAAGAAAGCAATGTTTCAAAACTCACATGAATATGTATTTTAAAGATGTTAAATGCATTATAAGAAACAGCCACAGAATTGTGTATTGCTTTTTCAATATCTCTATTGTTGAAACTAAACCTCAGTAGCAGCGTATCGCATGTGTGTGTGTGTACTGCAGATAACGTGCAGGCAACATGAGGGTTGCAGCTGCTAGCAGTCTGATCAAAAAATCTGGGCAAAGTAAAATGCTGCTTTTTAAGATGTGGATGAGTCTGTTAATGACAATATCTTTTCCAACTTTCTTCATCCAAGCCATATGGGTTTATATTATCAACTCTTCAGAGGATTCTTGGGTCTAAATTAGACTACAAAGAAGGTCATTTTCTGTGACTCATTTGTGCCAAGCAAGGAAATAATTTCCTCTCTTGATCTACGTGATAGCTTTCTCTCGGGAGGAAACAGAATATAAGAAGCTTTCTAATCTCCTTTTGCATTATACAAGAAACTAACAAAATATGAACCTACTATCCCCTGGGTAGCATGAAGCTGCTACCTATATTTATGTGAAGGAACAACATAGTTAAGACAAAATTAAGGAAGTATCACTGCGACACAAAGCAAGACTATGATCTGATGACTGGGCAAGATACTGTGATTGAATTTAGGAAGACATAGATAATTTTAACTAATAATATTTATACGAGGCTTAAAGGCAGCTGCTATCCATATAGAGATGCTGCAGGATATTAACTCTGACCACGGTAACCCAATAAACATTCTTCCCTGGCAAAGTGAGTGGAGAAGCAAAGATGTCTTCAGTAGTGCCTCTGAATCTTATGCCTTAAGTGGCAAATTCAGCCCATGCAGTGATACCTTTCACAGTAAGATAGTAAAATGAGGGGCGGGGGAGTGGCTGCCCTGAAGTCCTAGAACCACAACTGGCCAGGAAAAGGCTGCAGTTCCTTCCCCAGCCTCCATGAGTAGTGAGGTATGGCAGAAAAAATCTGTGCAAGTCGGAAATTGAAAAATGAGTCTGTGATTACCTTGTGTCTCCAAAGGCTGAGCTTGCATCTGATGTAGCTACAGAGGAATGAACAAACTAATGAAATTGCTTGTATGATGAGTCTGGCAGGAAAACTTTGGCCATTACATTATATGAAAGAAGGAAAGAAAGAGAACAATGACAAGAAGAAGGTTTTAATTAGCAAAATGTCAGCAACAGTAACAAGAAAGCACAGATTTCACAAAAATTTAATTGAAGTTTAATTGAAGAAGAAATATGGGAAAGGGTGGACACTACTGAGATGGCTGCTGCTGAACTCCGTGTGTGTGTACCAGTATAATATACATGTACAGTGCACTCATACACTGGATAAAAATAGATCTGTGCATCAGAAGCAGGAAAACTGGGGACTGCTCTACAGTTACTACACTGAAAGAAAGCAAATATCTCCACTGTGACCCCCAGAGTACAAGCAGAAAAGCATGTCTACTTTCTTACTGTTTGCCTTTTAAGAAAATCTCACATTTTTGCTGGTTGTCACTGGAACTCTGGGCCAGGAAGAGGCCAGAATGGGGAAAAGAAAAATGGCTTTAATTACAGGAAAAAGCTGCCAGTGAGAACTGGTTGTTACACTAGCTGAGACAATAAAATTAATTTTCTTGTTGTATAGTTTTTTAATCTTTATTAAAAAAAAAAACAACACCACTTTGCTCTCTTAATTCTTGTTCATCACTTCTAAAAATCTGCCCACCTAGCATCCTCCTAAATTATGTAACTTTGTTAAAATCCAAGTCATTTCAGCAGCAAGCACAGAGCATTCAGGGTTCCAATGAAGTTTACCAACATGAAATACCTTCTGGGTAAACTCGTAGAAGCATTGTGTTCTGGGTCATATCTGCTTTACTTGAGCCTATAAACTTTGCTTTTCTATTAAGGAACAAATCCCTTTATCCTTCCATAAAAGGTTATAATGTAATAAAACTGCATTAAGATCTTACAGGGAAAAAAGAAAAACAAACCTAAAACAAAACCAGTGATTATGTACAGAATGAAATGTGGTGAATTTTACTGCAGTTTAGTAAGTATTCATCCATCCTCCTCTCTCCCACATCAGGCTTCTGTGGAACTGCTGTAACTAAGTGAAAACAGCAAATAATCTTAAGAAAAATGGAGCAGCAGTGGGACTTTTTACTTTTTTTTTAAATACTGGGTACTGCTGTTTACAATAAAGATGTGGTTATGCAAGCAGGCATATAAACACTAGTATTTCACAAGTAACTGCATATTGGCAGCCATAATCACCTTCATATCTTCTTTGCTTTTATGTCATCAGCTCATCTGCAGTCTTCCCTGTTCTTTATGAGAATTAATTTGACGACACAGGGCTCCATCCTTGCTCTCCAGCTCCAAGGCAAAGCCTCAACCCTCCTCAGTTTAACAGCACCAATAGTATCTCTTCTGGTGAGACTGCAAGGAGAGCTCTTACCCAATCTTCTCCTTCATATCCCCCCAGATGGGGGTGTACAGTTCCCCCAAGGGAAGCCACTAGGATTATGCTACTAACATTTACCCAAAACCACCCATAAACCAAACACTTTTCTGCCTCTGAGGTACGTCCCAGATTTGTGCTATAAGCAAGATGTATATGACAGATGCTATGAAGTTTACATTGACTTTGGGAAGCTTTGAATAATTCATCCACAGCCAGTGCTGTGACACAACTATCCCACATGCAGCTATAAATCCTGATGAGGCTTTTCCATGTAGTCACGTGTTTACTATGGGTCAGATCCTGTGGTCTTCCATTTGCTCAAAAATCCCATTGAAGCCAGTGCTGGAGGGTCAGCTTGCGAATGTCACCCTCTCTCTGCATGGTGAATAGCTCCCATTGAACCCACTGGCATTACTCATGCGTTTGAGTAACGACTAATGAGAGTAAAAGGAACTAAATCTGGTCCTTGCTAGGGACTGCTAATCTGAAATAGACCCTCCCTCCGTCAGTAGCACCACTTAGGCAGAGCTACTCTGCCAGAGAGATGCTGCCTAGAAAAGGCAATGTGCACAATTTGGCATGATAGTTTTAGCATGTAATTCTTTAAAGCATGTGGACTTTTTTGATTATCCAGGCATGACTGCATGAAGGAGCTCTCTCCCATCACAGTACATGAGCAAAGATAATCTTATACCATGAAACACAATTAGCCAGATGGTTATTTGGAGGTTTTTGGAATAGAAGCAATTTCTCTGATCTGAGAGATTGGGGAAAAAAAAAAAAAAAAAAAAAAAAAAGCTGATTTTTTTTAAAAAAAATCATACCACACTTGATTCCCAAGTATTTAATTACATATTATCATGGGTAACTACTAATCGTCTCCAATTATGCAATCTTATTTTATTGCTGTTGGAAACACATTTATAGCTACTATATAATGTGTATATTTGAGTCAATATCTGAATAAACAGTCTGGAAAACACATCATTTCTACCCAGATTTGGTGACAAGTGTGATTATCATCTGCCACCTGCTGGAAATAGCTGTGATATCTCAACTAAGTTCCACAGATGGAAGGTCTGGTCACTCATCAAACAAGCATAAATGTCAAAAAGCAAAATGTGCTTCTTGTACACAGGAGCTTATTCCTCTTGCACCCAATGCACTAGGAAAGTTTAACTTGCACATGGGGGTGTTTACATGCATTTTTGACAGCCCACTAGAAATGGCAGAACTGCAGGTCCCCACATGCCATCCTCATAAAGGAGCTCTTCCTCTACCCAGTATAGTCTAGCACTGTATTTGAACCTCATTTGAAGAACCTGACCATTCTGGCATCATGGTGGCCCATAAAACCCTCAAAGAGAACAAAACCTGCCTGTCCAAGACATCTGCTCTCACTCAAAAAGAAGGGAGAGTTTGGATGAGGTATTCCTCAGAGCCCCAGAACCTTGTAACTTGTTCCCTCTGTGTCAGAAAACCAAAGTAAGTAATCCAAGTAAGCCAGAGGGTAAATCCAAAGGCAGCAGTGCAAGACTTGCCTTCCTCTCTTGCTTGTGTGGAAGAGGCTGAATAGTAGCAGGATGCACAGGTAAGACTAGCAGTACTTGTCAGTGTGATGGCTTCTGTGTCTGACTGGCCCATAACAGGACTGATTGTACTGGTGCAATTTTGCAGTTGGTAGGTATCCCCAAGCCAGTGGGGAGAGAGAAACAGGTACAACTAGATTTGTGCTTCCGACCTTTTTTCTCCCCAAAATCATATCCATGCCCTTAAGAAGGTGACTTCTGTGTGCCCAACAGGTTTAGAACAGCCCAGGGTTTATGTTTAGATAGTGCTTGCATTGAGAGAAACAGTGCCTTTCTCTGGTACCTTTTAAAGGAGAAGAGTCAAAAATGAAGATGGGGATACAAATGATTTTTGAAGGTTATCCAGGTCTCTGGGATGGAGTAGAGAAAGATAAAAAGAAAATACACATCCAAGGACCTACTAAAACTGTAACTAATTCCTCATTTTCTCCACTAACTTGTTTTAGCCATTATAAAGCAATCATATATTTATAGCAGTAAGAATTAATATAAACCCTGAAAGCAATCTAACAAATCTAAAACACTAAGCAGCACATTAGCAAGAATTAATACTGGCACCTGCTATCACATGCCTCCTACACAGTGAAAGGGCCAGGCCTGCCTGAGGTGTGCACACAGAGGCACGTGTGTCCTACTGCAGTGTACAGCATTCATATGAGCAATATCACAGTCCATTCCTATAACACATGTGCACCACCATACGCCCACCTACAAACACACAAGACAATGCTTCTCTTGGCATCTGCTTTTAGCTGAAAACCTTTAGTGCTTCACTGTGCTTTTTCAGTTTTTAGGAGGTTGCTATGCTTCAGGCCCCTCCAAGTTTTCTTGTCTGTGCTGCTCTTAGGAGGCTACCACCTCTCTTCCAGCAATATGGGCCTTGTCTGCACTGGCAAATTGCCCTCATTCGAGCCACAAATTTAGCTATGCCTCATGCTGACAAGTAGGCAGAGGTTTGCTCTCATAAAGCCAGACAAGGGAAAGACTCACGAAGTAGAATGCTGCCAAAGAGTCAGCAACATCCCCAGCCTGCACACAGCAGAAAACTTACCATCTTTGCTGCAGCCATTGCTGCAGTGATCATTGTGTCCAGGAGAACACACAGCTGAATGCAGATGCTCACCTTGGAGCGGATGGGCCTCCTGGGCCGATTCACCCAGCCCTCTGTGCCAGGACATGCTGGCCTCTGGCTACAGACAGGCTTTCCAGCACTTACAGGACCTTCTGGGGTTACCTTGAAAGTGCTCCCCTCCTCAGACAAAGGTGGGGGACAGGGACCTGGTCTCTTCTCTGGGTACACACTCCCTAGCACCCACGTTGTAAGACCAGCCTTCCTCAAACCTCAATGCAGAAGCTCAGTCAATCATCCAACAGTCTTCTTTTCTCCCTCTGCACCCTTCTCCCATGTTAAAACCACCGAGGAAAATCTGTTATCAGCACTAATCTACTTGACTTTTTGCTGTAGATCAAGGAAATCCTGGATCTTAGCAAACATTGTCCAAAAGATTTTAGATTGCGTATGTAGAGAGATGTATAGATAAATGAAACTCCTTATAATTATGGCAATGTTTTCCCTTCCTCTTCCTCTCTTCCCACTCCCTTTCCTTTCCCTCAATTTCTCAGACAATAAGTGGGAAACAACCTTTTTTTTTTCCCCAGCCAAAAATTAATTCCCACTCAAAGATTCCAAAAAGGGTCAAGTCTAAAGGAAGCATCTGGTAAATCTGCTTTTGTGTTGCAGTGGGAGCCATAGCCCTCACGTCCCTTTCCCTTTGCACCACTCAGCACAGCAAGCATTCGTGCCACACTGGGAAGAGTTTGCTCCACTGCACACATATGCACAAGGCCAGAGCCTGCCTGAGTGCAGGGATCCCTTAGATGGAAGCAGCTAGGTATGCTGCGTGCACAGGGTGAGCCAGTCCCACTCACCCCAGCAGGTTTTCCAGTTGCTTTTTTTATCCCCCTGACTACAGATGGACTCTTCAGCTACTCAGTGGGGTGGTTTGCTGGTGAGTTATATGATAAGGGTGTGTGCTTGCAGGGTCAAAGTCACAGCACCGGGTCCTATCATGTAACATACTGAACTCACCAAAAAAGACAGGCTTCTCACAGCACCTCCAATTGCCCATGCAGGGACAGGCAGTGAATGATGAGAGACTGGGCCTGATCCTCAAACACACCCACAAGTGACTCCAGTCCTGCCGTTCAGTCTGTGCATGCGCTCAAAGTCAGTCAGAGAAAAACACTTCATAAAATAAAGCAAGAAACTGTCATAACTTTAAAATAACCAGGAAAGTTGTCAACAAAAAACAGGACTTACTTTCCTTGTCACACATACAGAGAACCCTTAAAGCTTTAGGACATGTACACCCAGCCTCTTATATTTTCTAACTATATATATACAAAGTTCTCAGCAAAAGCAAACCATGGAAAAGGTACTTCTGGTCACAGTGGGCAACAGTACCTCCAAAGACATTGATCTATATTAGGTGTCCAGTGGGAGAAGCAGCATATTCTTTGACTTACTCCATAACTGCCCTGTAAGCACAAGCAGCTGCTGTGGCTGGCAGCTCCTGAGCCATCCTAAGCTTTTCTGGCAGACAGTAGGAGAGGAAAGGGCAGCAACTTACTAACCTTGCAACACAGTTCAAGGGGGAAGTAACCCAAGATTCAAATTCCTATAGGCGATACCACCCACAGAGCTTCCAGCCTTATATATTATATGTACAGGTTGTCTTAAAAATCAGACCAAAAGCAAAAGGAGACTAAAAAACATACCCAGAAATCTACATGAGCCATAGGGTGCTAAGATCTCAGAAAAGAATCTCAGCACACTCCAAGATTGCCATATTAGAAAAGTAGCTTGGTATTTATTATTAATGACCTTGTTTTTATGCTGCAGAAAACACAATTCTCTTTGCTTTATGTGAAAACTGAATGTAGAAATGTATAAGTTGCAATGTGAATGTATAGTGAAAATGCATCTGATATTCATCATGTACTTATTTCTTTTTCAGCAGGTAATACCTTTTGCTATCAAGAAATCATATGCAAGTCTTTCTGCACATAACATGGAAATTCCCATGGCCGTCACTTCATAAAATTGTATAAAGAATAAAAGTTTCATAAATATCTGCTTTATCTTGCAGAGGCAGTAGGTCCGGTCCTCTAACTTGTTAAGGATACTTCACAAGACTGCTTTGACTAAGCAGTGAAATGCCACTTTAAAGAACCCCTGTTGTAGCTGTAAGCTTAGGCTGTGAAATTAGGAGAGGTAGGACCTGCTGTTCCTGTCTTCCAGCACCATCTTCTATCAGAAAGGACCTGCTGGACCCTAGGTAGCTCAACACAAAGACAGCCAATTTTGAAACTGCTGAGTTCTGCTTTCCTTACCACAAAACAAAACAAAAAACCACAGAAACAACAAAAGCTCACCCAAAGCCCAGCTGAGAATGAAGGCTTATCTGGTCCACAGTTTCTAAGGGCAGAGAGAGAACAGGCAAACACAGAAGAAGTTTAAAGCCACTTCCCTTCTGTCACAAACTTTAATTGGGAAGCAGTTTGGCCATGTTTCCGTCAATGTAAGAGGCTACATTTTCCTTGTATTTTCAGGACTTTATCAAAATCAATGAAATCATAATGAAAACAGTGCTCTTTGGATCTGTCCATAACAGATCATTACACATGTAGCATTCAAAACACTGAGGCCAAGACACTGCCAAGCAAATGAGGGACAAGCATTTCTATTTGTTCAGGAGCAAAAAAAAATTGTATTATGTGCCCAGTTGGATTTTACATATATTTGAAGAAATGCATTTCAGCTCTTTTTTATGTTTACTGACATTTTCCACATCTTCCTGTTACACTAACAGGAAAACAGTAAGAACCCAAGCAGCTGAAAAGACACTTTTCAGTTGGTTCCATCATTTGTCTGAAAATCAGAGTACTTGCCTTACAGTGCAAAGTTAGCATGTATCAAGGTTTTAAATTTATCTCCTTCTGTTGTTTAAGTAAGTGCCATTTCACAGCAACTAGAATAAAAATCACAACACCTATATCCAACTGCGTGTTGCTACTGAAATGCAGAAGTTAATCAAGATACAGATTCAAGAGTGCAATGGTTCTGATTCTGTGTTGGGTAGATGTGACAGATGTGGTGCTGTTCTCCTGCACTCATAGGAGATGCTGTATAAGAACAACCTGCACGAACAGCTTTGTGCTAAAATAGAATATCCCCCGGTACGTCCTCGTACAGACCCTTTCTGGCTAGTGAATTTTGATACTATCAGCCAAAGGTTCCCTCCTTACTTCCCAGTGCTTCTATACAGCATGTATTACCCTACCTATTTTAAAAGACCCATGACAGCTGCAAGCTGTAATTCAAGTTGTCTCCTTAGGAACTACAGACTTTACCATGAAAATGCATGAGTCAAAAGCAGTGTTCTTCAGCAGACTGCCAGACCCAGCTTCAGGGTGCTCCACACCATGGGGACAGAAACATCAAATGAACTGTGCCACCTAAAGCCCAACTTTGGAGGAGGCCAAGCCACACTTAAATGAGCAGAAGCACCTTTCTCATTTTTGGGTGGGCCTGAGAAAACATGTTTGCCCATGCAACTCCTTGCCAAATATTGCCTACAAAGAAAGCAAGCCAAGGTGGCCTCGGGTGAGAACCGTGGTCAGCTTCGTAAATAGTTGGCTTGTGGAAATCTGAGTTTTCTGTAATTGATTAGCAATCAGATGGCATGCAGATAAAGAAAGGTGAAAAGGCTATTAAAAACCAAGACTGTTTCACTATGAACACATTTGCTGTGGCTTTTGAAAAGTGCATATTTATCGATTAAAAAAAATGTTCAAAACAAGTTATTGCAGTGCAAAAGATGACACCTCCCACTATGGCTTGCTCAGAGTATTACTGAGCCATACTGTTCAATTCAAGGCTTGGCAAATGTAGCCCATTATACAGTTCTTTATGTATTTATGGTAGTGTGTAAAGCATTGCTCACAGAATCACTGAATGGTTTGGGTTGGAATGGACGTTAAAGATCCTCCGGTTCCAACCCCCCTGCCATGGTCAGGGATACCTTCCACAAGACCAGGTTACTCAAAGCCCCATCCAACCTGGCCTTGAACACTGCCAGAGATGGGGCAGCCACAGCTTCTCTGGGCAACCTGTAGTTCACCACTCTCATAGTAAAGAATTTCTTCCTTATATCTAATCTGATTAATAGCTTATACCACTGTCTTTCCTTCACCAGCGCGAGGTAGATCTGGCTAGTGAAGTATAACTGGCAATCTATTTTATACATGAATAAGATACTTTTTGGAATGCTGTGCTATAACATTCAGTTCCTGTTTGCTACTTGTTAAATGTATTGTTTGAAATTCTACCACCAGCTATTCATTCTTTTTCTGAGCAGCGATGCCATGACAACCCCCACGTGACCAGCTGCAAACATACCACAAGTCTCCAGAGCTTTGCTATAGGAAAGGCTCAGACTGGTGTTACTCATACTTTTTTGTCCTTTTTTTCTTTTCCCCCCTAAAAGCCCATATTCAGAGGTGCTTTATTTTGTGCAAGATGCATTGAGCCTACCAGCCAATTCTACCATGTGGCAA
This sequence comes from Psittacus erithacus, assembly GCA_009867235.2. Taxonomy (NCBI): domain Eukaryota; kingdom Metazoa; phylum Chordata; class Aves; order Psittaciformes; family Psittacidae; genus Psittacus; species Psittacus erithacus. Next base: position 22,578 of record WYDI02003471.1, read on the forward strand.
CAAATATCTTCAGCTAAAATGGGACAAAGCAAAGTCTGAAGAACACAAGAAAAGGATAGGTATAGCTGTTTGATAAAGAGCGGAGGCCTTCATGAAAGAATAACTTTACCCAAAAAAACCCTACAGCAGCTCTTTACTCACTCTTAATACTGTTGTGAAAGCTGCTGATCAGCAGCCAGATACAAGAGACATGTTTTAAGAATAATCCGCAAATACAGGCATAGCTTTTGTGTCCATTAGTTACCATAATGATGTTCATCAAATTTAAAGCAAAATAGATTCAGTCAGTCATTGGCTCCAAATCAGTAATAATGCAGTACTGCTCCCTCTTGAAAATAGTGAATACCATCAGCGGTGATTCAACTGTATTGCTACCTTAGGAAGATTGTATCACAATATAATTAGCTTAAATACGAAGAAATAGTTCTTCATTATTTCCAGACCATGTCTGTTTCATTAACTGTATAAAAATATCTTCCTTCCTTCCTTCCATTGTTTCCATAATTTGACTTGCAGGTGGAAAACAGTTAAAGATTAAGTAGAGAACTGAATTTGACATATTTTTCTAACCAAATTGACAATATTGAAATAAATAAATAAATAAATTTCCTTCTGTCTGAATTAATCTCTAGAGGGTTACTAGTGTATATAGGCATGGATATTTAAACTGTGGCTCTTTTAAAGCAGGGAAATTATATTAGTGTAGCTGAAATACTCAGGGCATCCACTGTGCATACAGAACTCCCCTTTGTTCAGCAAACAGAGCACTTCATATATGCATGGAGGCATTCAGAAGCCAAGAACAGAGGTTAGATATCATCAAGATACATAGTGGAGAAATGTATTTATAGAGAACAAAATATTTCCCACAACTCAGCTGCTCTTGGATTAAACATGAGTGTGAATTTCTGAGTGTGAGCAAAGAGAGAGTAACTATTATGCTGGGCAAAGGATGGCTTAGGAGGTATACAGCATTTTGTTCCTTATTACAGGGTTCACACCCAGATCAAGCAGTGACTAACAAGGTCTCTAATGGTCAAAGAGCAGCCTTTTCAAGTGCCCCTGTGTTGACATGCTGGCGTACTCCTAAATTCCCACACTAGTTGCCCAGAAATTCCAGCATGCCTTCGCTGGCATGAACTCAGGCTTGCTGTGGTGAATGCCAACAATCAAAGGAGCAGTGCCCCTGGGCTGGGACACCTGAAGGCAGCAGGCTGTCCTCAACAACACAGCCCCCTGCGGCACAAGCTTTTGCTCTGTCAAGAGAGACAGGGATTGCTCTGAGAAGATATAAGGGCTTCTGCTTGGTGAGGTGCAGGCTTCTACTGAAGGAGCTCACAAAAAAATAAACCAGAGCAAGACAGAAAGGAGGAAAAAAGGTAACATTAAAACAAGTAATTAAAAGAGATACACTTCTTGGAGAGGACCATTATAAAGATGGCAAAGTTTAGGGATACGTTACAATTTTCTCCACAATGCAAAGTACAAAAGCTGCCAGCATATTTTTATGCACACAAGAGCAAATGCTTCCAGTCTGAATAATTTTGTCATTTTCTTAATGGAAGAAAGGAACAGGGGGGAAAAACAGATTTATATCTCCTCTCTGCAACATTCTGCATAGAATGAAATACAAAAAAGCTCGAAAATCACCATGGCTCTGGAAAGTGCCACAACAGAGATTAGGGTGGGTTAAAAAATACCAGGTTTTACATTTTACAGTTGTGCATGTAAGGACAAGACAGAAATTAATTATAACACTTTCCAGAAAATGAAATTATATTGATATGAATTCCATAGAAGAAATCTTATTTCAAACCCCACCTTTTGTTGTTTCACTTTTGAAACAGTTTGCATACCTATAAACTTATATTAGACTTTGCATAAATATCACATTCTTCCCACTGCTGGTTTCTACTGACAGATGCACTAACAACTCTCTTTTACAAATTGCATCTCTCCTTAAAGTTAGTTTTAAAATAACTTAATAGCATAATAATTTAAACCACCTGAAGAAGCAGAGGAGGTAGCAGCAAGAGGAAACCAAAATCACTAAAACCCTCAGAGATTAACCAAGTTTAGTTCTGTTACTGAGGAAAAATCAACTGCTTACCATGGGGGGGGTTCTAGCAAGGATTAAGCTGAGCACTCTTGTCTCCCTCTGAAATCAGCTGGCCTGAGAGCAGTTAGCCCCTCCTGGGATCCCACCTCCTCAGAAATAACTGTCACAAAAAAGCAGCTGAGTGTTTTCACAAGAAGCCAAACACTTCAAGTGAATTTCAGACAAAGCTAGAAACTGCTCAGCATTGTCCCAGTCAATGGTGTAAATGAATCATAGAATCATAGAATAGTTAGGGTTGGAAAGGACCTTAAGATCATCTAGTTCCAATCCCCCTGCCATGGGCA
>WYDI02003472.1:8286-20343 GCA_009867235.2 Psittacus erithacus
TGGAATGAGTTGCCCAAGGAAGCTGTGAATGCTCCATCCCTGGTGGTGTTCAAGGCCAGGTTGGACAGAGCCTTGGGAGACGTGATTTAGAGGGAGGTGTCCCTGCCCATAGCAGAGGGATTGGAACATGGTAATCTTAAGGTCCTTTCCAACCCTATTCTATGGTTCTATGATTCTGTAATTATTTTACTGAAGTGTCATGACTGTGGGAGAAAGTTCACATGAAAAGCAAAAGAAATCAGTATTAGAGATACAACAAATTTAAAGATGGGCCAGAACATGAAAGCAAAATGAATAGGTAGCTGACCAGTAAATATGGAGTCTGGGTATCTCTTTTTTCACAAGTTGTCCAATTGACTATAAAGGAACTTTTTAGGGGATGAAATATTTGTCACTGTATCAGAATCTAGTTGGTGATTTAGGGACTTGTCAAAATTGCACAGCTGTATCCATAAGGTCTATGGTCATAGCGGTGATTTGTCTGTAAGACTGTGGCACTAAAGGAGCTATGATATATAGGGGTGTTGGTAATGTACTGTGCTCTAGACATCTAGAACTAGATATAGATGTACTAAATCTACCACTGTCCCTTCATTGTGAATAGCTGTCATAATAATATACAAAGCCATAACCAAGGAGAGAAAATTAAAAAACTACCAAAATGAGCATTCCTGCCATATTTGCACAAAACTAGCACACTCCTTCCAGTTTTAGGCAGTAAAGAAAAATAAACATGAACTGGGAGAAAAAATAACAGTGTTGGCAAAAATGTATTTTCTCATCATGGAAGATGGAGATGAGGACACCTTTATTTTCTTAACCTTTTTAAAAAAACAGGGATTTACAATGATTTATACTTCTGGAACTGAATCTGCAGAAGGTCATGGTTGTTTGTTTGAAATAGTTTGCTTTGAGAAACCTTGCTGACCAGTGCAATTCTTAGGTGCTGTTTCCTGCAGGGAGTATCTAAAATGTTATACTGCCAATAGTATATTTCTTTGGTTTGGATGAACTCTGCAAAGTGATGTGCATCTCTGCATTACTTACTGCACAAATTATAAGAAATTGCTATTATGTATTTAAATACCTGTATTACAATGACATTCTTGAGTGCTGTGTAATGGATGGTGTTAGTCCACTGGAAGGGTACGTAGGAACCTGTTGATTTTTCTTGTCTAAAAAATAGATGTCGAAAGCCTGGCACTACAGTTCTTATTTTAAGGTTATACAACACCAGTCAAGTTTCCAATTACAGTTTGATCTTCCAGGTTATTTTTTGTTTTAATTTGTAGCCAGATTAACTAAATCAAAGTAGCTCCAATCAAGAAAGAACATCTTGTTTGCTTACTCTAGAAGTGCCCACCCAGTCTGTTCACCAGTCAAGGTCTCAGCACTGATATTGATTCCGTGTTTGACATCCCAAGGAAAAGAGGTACCCACAGTAACAACTTTTAACTTATGACTGAAGAAAAATTTTTCATTTTTATTTCATTCAGACTATGCAATATTCATGTTTCTTTTTTTTTTTTTCTTTTTTTCTGAAAATCTGATCCCTGTAATTTAAAAAAGAGAATTCTCACTACAGTGATAGCAACTGGTTAGTTGAGGAAGAAAGAATGTTTAAGACACAGTCATTTCAATGAGGTGCTGTATCAGCTTTCCAAACTACATACTTCCTTAGTGCACTCATCACACATGATCAAATGTAATGTTTTGTCAGTTTTTAGACACTTTGCTATTAGAGTTACATCTTTTACTTCATCAAACTAAGACTCTGCTGAAGGACAGATTGTACAAATAAACATCAGTTGGAATGTTTTTAAAGAGCAATTGTTTACTGCTTGAAATATAGAAACTATTGCTCATGCTTGGAGATCAAATTACATGCTCAAGAGAAAGCAAGCTACATAATTCGTTGACTCATGACTCATAAGAAACATCAGGCTGTATCTTTTGATGTGGAGAGCTGCAGAATCTCTTGTCTTCATTAGATGGAGCAGTAGATGACAGGTTTTTCTTAAGAACTGTGCCACTATATATATATCAATCTCAAAGCCATTAAACTGTAATCTCTCTGTGAAGTGGAGCTGTGAAGAGGATCATCTGTCACATTCAAGTTAAAGAGTCTTTAGTTTTAAGACGAATTATTATATTGACATTAAACTCCACCTGAATTCTCAGGGAGAGTGTTTTAGCACACATTGTCTCTCATTTTGAGTCACTGGGAATGGACATAAAGCAGCCATGCAATGGTGAGAGGAGAATTTTGTAGATCTCTTTTCTTATGCAGTGTGAAGCCAAGCTTCCAAAAACAGTGCAGAAGGAAGGATGTTAGGATGTACCTGAAAGGTACGGAAGGAGTGAGAGTCAGAAAAGTGATATCAACTTAGATCAAAGGTCAGCTGGGCCCAGGTTCCCATCTCTTGGCAGCTAATAGGGGAAAACTTCAACAAGGGTAAGCACACAGTGACATTTGCTCCCAGATTGCCTCTGCCATACCGTTGCTTGTGACTCAGAAAGTTGAAGTCAGGTATGATGTCTTTGTCCCTTATAGCCGTTAGTGACCCATGCCACAGCACTGTCCAATTGCCAGCAACACTTGCGATCAATCAAGCCCTGAAAAGATCATATGGGGTCCTCCCACAGGGGTGTATACATATCAGTGTTGACTCCTGTTTATTGATTTCTGAGTGGCCCAAACTGTGGGTACAGAGGGAATAGTGGAGTTTCAGCTGAGACTGTTAATGGAAATGCATCGAGGATTTGCTCCGAGTATTTTTCCTATCCATGCCAGTGGATAAATTACTTTGTATTTTTCCATTATGGTTTCATATGTGTGGTTAATAATGTTTGCTGTAAATATAACTAAGTGCGAAGCACATATAAAATACATAAAAACGCCTAAGGAAAGCCTTGACCAATTAGAAATCGTTTTCTTGAAATGCATCTAGCTGTTCAGACATAACTGTAGTAGTATACTTAATCAATTAGCATTTCCAGTGCTGTTACGTCAGTCTTTCTTACACTGCAAGGGGATTCTCTGAAAATTTCAGGTATTGAAATCCTATGACTCCAAGAAGATCTAAAATTAAAAAAAAAAATAAAAAAATCTTTTTTTGTATACTGTAGAAGAAAAACTTGATCTCACATTTTGCAAGATTCATAAAATGAAGGTAGTGAACTCCAGACATGTAAGACTGTTTTTAAGATAATAGACTATTTTCTAGAAAGAAGGAAGAAGGATGTGGGGATTCAATTAAATGATCTTGGTCTTTGTGATTCATGATTCAGCAGCATGGTCTGACCTCATAGTTGAACTTGTTTTGAGCAAAAGGTTTGACTAGAGACCAGAATTATGCTGTGATCCTGTGATTCTGCATTTCTATAGAAGCAGAACAGTGTGTAGACCTCTTGGGAGATACTACTGTCTGAACAAAAGCCTGACTTCATACAATTTTGTTCTTATGAAGCATAGAAGATGTAGTCAGACATTTGAAATGCTCAGGAGAGACTGTTTACTCCTGTTTCTAAGTTTCTGTTAGGGAACAATCTGGTATCAAGTATTGTGGTCTATTTTTGAGTTCATTCACCATAGCCACAGCCAAATACAGAGGGACTGGGATTAATGTGATCAATACCAGATATATACTGTAATAAATACTGTAAAGTTTTCTACTGTCATGCTAGTCACCTTAGACTACTTTGATGAAATTAGAAAAATGGATGCTTTTGGGTGATAATGGTATAACCTAGTTTAGGTGTCTCATTTAAGATAAGATGAATTGCTTGCTAGTAGGTTTGTTTCTTCCTCTTGACTAAGAAGAGCTATGATAACTAGCTCAAAAGTAAGATTCCATCCTTGATGACCCAGATATAATATTATGCCAAAAATAAGATGGATAAAAAAGAGAATTAAAAATGAGCTGGTGATTTTGTTTTCATGCTGAGTGTTGAGGGAATGAGCTTGTTGCTGCATTGCAAAAAGACTGCAAAAGCCTTGTCCCAGCCAAAAGATTGGAGCTGAATCCCTTTATTAATCAGTTTGGCAGTTTCTCTGCCAGAATATCCTGATTAACTTAGGGATACTGAACTGTATTAAAATACATGGTTTACATGTATTAAGACTTTAGTCCTGGTCATTGAAGCACTCCCTGTGGTATCTGGGATCAGCTGGACTAGACACAATTGCAGGATTTGTGGCTAGTCACACAGCCATGAAAGCATCTGTGGTTTTTTCTATGCTTCCACGGCAAACCTGTGAAGATCAGAGACATGCTAGATGAACACGAAACAGCACCTGATGAATTCAGTAAAACAGAGAGCTGTAAGTTTCTGTCTGTAGAATGTTTACTACAGTTTTGTGATTCTCCAGGGGAAATGGTGGACAACTATGCAACCTACAGAAAGGTAGCCGTAAGTGCCATAAGACAAACACTACTTACATAGTCTGTGAGATGCATTCCCTCACAAGGTTTTAAATTTGCCACTGGGAGTCCAGAGATAATGGCTGTACTGTGTAAACAATCTTGTTGAGTAATTAAATTCTTTTAAAATATCTTTACTAACCTAGCTACTATTTGAATTACAGCATTACCATAAAATCTATAAGGTTTCTTTTATTGACCTGTTATGAAGAAGACCCTGTAGGATAAGTTATGCTCCCTGGAGGAGTACTGGTCACTAACGTAACACAGACATGTAAAACTCTGATAATTATAAAATCAAAGTAATGTATAAATATGTGTTTATACCAACCAGCCTATTACCAGCAATTCAGGTATGCAGACTACATACCTGTTTATATTGTTGCGGAGCTCAAACACCCAGAAAGAATTCCTCATTCCCCAAAACATAATTTTTTTAAACAAATCTTCCTAAATTCCTAGTTTTAAACTAATCTTATGTTTCTCTTTTAAAACATAGTTTAACATTGGTTAAATCATTTCTTTGTCGCTATAAACACCATTATGACAGTTGCCCATTTAAACAGAGTAAAGCTGAGTTCTGTATTAACTGCTGACATAGTGGACACACCCCATCAAGTTACTTAGTCCTGGCTTAATTTTTCTGAATTTGAAGCAATTGTTTCTGGAGCTAGTTTGTTCTTTTGCAGAAGAAGCCTCGCCATCTGAGCATTCAAATTCTGTAAAAATCTAACTGGTTACAACTTGATCTACCACTAAATTTTGCCGTCTCATTTGCTTTCATTCACAACTTTGAGATTTGTTCATGAAAGCCACTGCTAGACTGAACCAGTGCTGCAAACCCCATAGCGCAAGTGAAGGCTAAAAGCCATTATGGGCCTTTGGATAAACAAAAACATCCTTCCCATTCCAGTAATTTCTTGTAAGCTGCAGGCTGCCTTTACACTTACTGACAGATAACTCAGCATGGAATGTGTAAGTACATGGGCGCAACAGTATCTCAAAGAACTGAAGCAGACTCAATCATTGAGGAGTGAGACCTGTAATGGGGAAATATTGCTTGAAAAAAAGATGAATTCCTTCCATTGTCCAACCCTTCCTGGGCACAGAAGAATATTTTGTGTGTGTTTTACAGCCCGTTCCATATAGCTACTGAGTTTATGCAGAGTTACACAACATGTTCCATTACCTCTGATTTTACATGAATAATAGAAATTATTGTTATGAATAAAGAGCTCCTCTCTTGTTCCATCTCACTGACCTAATCTTTGATGTAATTAGAAGATATCTCGTCAGTTTATTTTTGCATGTGTGAGTATGGCTCCATCTGTATTGCTGTTGAGGATATGAGAAGAACCATGTACTTCAGCCAGGGGAGAAAAGGGACAAGGCAGGTGCATTCTAATCTGTGGGATTATAAACAGCTTGGGGTATTGAGAGAAAAAAAAAGTGCAGGACTTGGCAAATGAGGGAACATGGAGCAAGGTCAGAGAGGGGCAGTACCAGCAGACTGCAAAGGAAACCAATGAAATATCTGAGATCACCTCATATTTGTTGGTGTTGTGGAGGATGGTGTGCCATCTGTGCTAGGATGTGCATGAGGACCTTGTGACAATGGGCATCTTGCATGGCCTGAGGCAGAGAGGCTCTGAAATGCACCTAGACAGCAGAACAGTGTTGGACAAGGATCAAAGATACTGCACATCCTAGGTGCCCTTCAGGATTCAGATAAAGTAAGCCTGAATAAAGCAATAACTCATTTAAGTTATCAGATTAAACCATGGTGGTTCTTGAAATAAAGTTTTTATTTGCATGACTGTATCCTCCCTGCTTCCCTTTCTCAGTGCCTGACAACAGGGAGTAAATGAAAGCTCCTTTGGATCTTGCCAATTTGCAAGTAAAACTTGCATGGACAATCAAAAGCAAAAAAAAAGAAAAAAGATAATATTATTAGCAATCTGCAATTATTTCCAAATGTATGCTTTTTGCTGTGCAAAGAGTTAGAATTTCTAGCAGCATAAACCAATACGTTACTGAAAATCTTGCCTAAACATTCAAATAAAATACATGGACAATTTAAAATTATCCTTGCAAGCTATACAGTAACCAGTTATTTAGACTGCAGGGTTTTTATGAATAAAATTGTAAAGCAAACCTATAATGTAAATATCCAATCCCAAATACCCTAGCTTTCCAGCCTTAGAGTCCAAAACAAATTATTTGCATGCTGTGTCTGCATTCTGAGGTGGACAGAGAGCTAGTTGCTGCTGGGTCAGAGGGTGAAGCTTTGAACTGGCTTGCAAAATGAGACCAGCCTGGTCATCCTTCCCTATTTGCAAAGCCTCAGGTTTTCCTTGGCACAGGAATCCTTTTGTTTCCCAGCGTAACCTTGAAAATATTTTCAAGCAGTTCAAACCATGCTTGTATATTCCTGGAGACACACCTCTTTGGGACATGCACAGACAGATCTCTGCCCTGAGAGGTGGGGATGGAAACCTGTCCTTGTGTGTATCTGCATTAATGCCAATTAGAGGCAGGAGGTGTTGAGCCAAGAGCCCTTCAATCCTCGTAACAGGGCTTCTGAAACACAAGTGGAGTATGCCTGGCTCTCTGGGAATATGGGCAGAGACTGCCATGGACCATCCACATCCATGTAGATGTGCTCTCTCTGTAAGAATCCCTTTCTCTGTAGATTGGTAAACTAGATTTATGTGACCTTCTCCAGTCTACTCAGAGAGTATAATTTTCTGGTCTTTAGCAGTGTCAGTCAACAGCTTCCTGAAAGACACATCAGCTAAGATAAGTCTTTAACACACTTAGTCTTGGAAATATTAATTCTTTTTTACATTCTATTTACTTTAAACTTAATTTTCAGGATGCCCCAAGAACTCCCACCATCATCTGAAGCCAAGAAAATTATGCCTGCACTCACTCTGCTGACTCTAAATTATTATTAGAAAAGCCACCATGATACCCGTTTCAGTTTGCTATTTCTGGGAAGATTTTAACAGAAAATGTTAAGAAATTTTCTCACCAATCTTCTTGTAGTTGTCAAATCTCTAAAAATATCTTTTTTGACCTATTTTAACCACTGGTCTCATTTAAGGTATCTGTAAAGAGGCATCCTCCCCACAATGAATGAAATACCAATTTTATGTCAAAAGAAGAAAAAAAGAAGAAGGAGGAAAATGTCTATCAAATGCCCCAAGGTGTTATGAGCCTGTGGCCCTTGATACATGAGGGTGGATGAATGAAAGGGACCAAAAGAAATATAAGAAATTACTTCAAGATACTTCAAGCATGTAGCTCCTATGCCAGAAAAAGCAGGTGGCAAAAAAGATCATGTAGAAAAATGCAAAGATTTGTATCCCAGAAGCCAATATGCAATACGAGTAACAGTGAAAAGATCCTTTGCTATCTCCAACTTAGTTTCAGGTGTAACACAACAATAAAGCTCTTACATTCAGCCTCAGAGTAAAAATAAAATAAATAAAAAAATCCACAGGTATAACACTTACAGATGTGTAAGTCAGCAGGAGCTATTGGAACGTACCAATTTAAATGGTTTTCTTTTGAGGCATTTTTGTTGCTTGTTCTATATATTAGCTTTTCAGAAGTTAATATATTGCTTTGCGTCACAAAATACTTATTCATTCTTCCCAGAAAGACATTTGTCTCATGAAGTCATAGAGTATCTTACCAATCATTTAAAATAAAAACTAAAACCCCACAAAACAGGACAGTCAATATACTCTTAAGACTGTCCTCACTGAGCTCATACCACGCCTTTTGTATCTCATTCACTTCTAATGCTTTTCTTTCCCTCTTTTTTGACAGGTGGGCACAAACATCAGTAATAGTGACAGGGATGCTTGAAATGCTGAGATTGAGCCTTTCCGTGCATTTTCTGAATGCCTTCAGTCTACCAAACTATTTTGAAAACAGGCTGTGTCTGCTCCAAGATTGCAGGCTTGCTTCATACTGCAGTTCTAGAGCTTATTTTACAGCTTTGTAGGCAAGAGTAGGTCAAAGGATGCTGATATTCACTGGTGGCATTGTAACTGTACTCCAACCCTGCTTGCATTCCTTCTACTGCGGATATCATCACTGTCTTTTGACCACCTACAGTAATTTCTGTGAGAATTCCTTGATGATGAAGGTACTGAGAGGCCAAGGCAAGTCTGAGGACTAAGTAACAGTATTAGAATAAGGGCAGCCTGTTACATAATTCTCCTATTTAGAAGGCGATCACAAGGGCACTGTTTTGCAGGACCCAGTTAATGGTTTTACGTAAGAGAGGAAATAACATGTGCAGCTTAAAAATTAACCGGGACAAATCTTGCTTTTATGGACACCACAGATAAAACTCCTCTAGTTTTTCTGCTTGAAAATAGTTCTGATTTTAATGTGGCACTGCTAGAGGGATGTGGCAAGCTTATCATGCAATACCAAAAATGCAGTCTCCCCAGTCTGAAGTCATCTCAGCTTTGCATCATAATTCAGATTTATTTTTTCCTCATCCCGGAATGACCATTCTGCCATGTACAGATGGTCAGTGAATGCCCTCAGCACCCATCATTTTCTCTTTACTATCTGCCATCCTAACACTAATTTTTCTCTGCTTTCATGGTATTCAAATTCCTGACAACTAAATATGCTATCTTTTCACCAGATACAAGCCACAGCAGGAGCCTCAAATCTGATAGGGAGGGAGAAGACACCCTGAAGACAGGGTGAAGAAAGACTGAATTATTTATTGAAATAGTACTCAGTTCACAGCAAAAATGGTTCCCACTGGCAGCGAGCAGCACAGTGGGGTAGGGACAGTGATACCTATTCTCCATACAGTGCATCTTTTCTTCCTCACTTGGAGGTCAATCTGCATGGGAAAACTGTGATACTACTATCTGTATGGCAGTATATCTGACAACCATACCACTTCTTAATGTAGACACTCAGAAAGCAAAGACTAGGGACTTTAATTTCCTTTCTTCTTTTCTGGGTTGAATTGTGCTTCTAGGTGCCCAATCTGTGATAGAAAATTAAATATATCTGTTCCCTGAAGCCAACCTGAAAGGAACAACCCGCATCCTTAGCCCACATCCTTAGGACACACTAACCTGCTCTCCTGGTTCCCCAAAGAGGATGCCTACCTGTTCACAGTCCCTAATAGTGCCTGAGCTGTGCCTGAAAACTGATCAAGAGACAGGATCATCAGCCTGCAACAAAACCAAATCAGTGTCAGTGTTAATAATTCAGCAGACAGTATCCCAGTGCTTGGGAACTTTATCTCTAGAGTCATTTAATTTACTAGTGTAGATGTGCTCACTGAGATTGAAGATTATGAGCGTGCCCATTCCTTATATGTGTATTGTTGTCTTTGCCTATTCCCTTTCGTAAGAAGTCTTTTTCATCACTTTATTGCGACTTGACCTTATATAAATTAAGGCAGTGTCTGAAGCTGCTGATATTCATCAGCAGAAAATGATGTTTCTCTTTAAGGAGTTTATGTCATATTTATTTCACTGCTTCTATAAAAAGGCTAAGTAGAAAGTGTTGGAGAGACTATGATTTTTTAATTAAACTTGTATATCATTTTTTATTATTTAATTAGGGCTTTTATTTCTATTGGCAAAACTAAGTAGAAATGTCATCAACTTGCATATTAATTTACCGGACAAATTAACACTAAATCCAGCTATGTCATGTCTAGAGTTCATCTAGTGAATTTCTACGCTTTGGTGTAGTCGCATCTTTATGTTAGGGTACTTAGTAAACTGAAGAGTTCTCTGTGCCATCACCCTCTATTTATTTATTTATTTCTCCCACTACTCTCTTTAATTTCTCAGAACAGCAATTCTTCTCAATTCTTATGAGCTGTGACCTCCTTTGCACCAATAGAGATAATATAGGTAGGGCAGTTTGTGTCCCCAGTATGAGATGGTTTGATGTGGTTTCCTGCTACTTCTTCTCCATCTTGTGTTTGCTCGCATGTAGTGATACGTGCCTTGTACACACAAGGTGAGAGAAGACACAGAAGGAATAACATGGGAAGACAGGCCAGTGGCATGAGGATAGCATGAAGAGCTGTTGCTGTAAGCAAGTGATGACCTAATGTTGTCATCTGACAGCTGTTCAGTGACTACATGAAGTTTGGCGTTCTTAGCCCAAATCCTTGTGGGCAAATGACTATATCACAATAACTGCTGTTGTAGCTGGCACTAGCTGGCATTACTGGGAGTCTCAACTGGCCTCTCATGCACTGAATAAGTTTCTGAATTTAATCTCACTTACTGAGCAGTCGGTGGCTGGGCTTATATTCTGTCCCTGGACAAACCTGGGCTCTTCAGAAGTTCAGCTATTTCACACTGTCACTGACTCTTAAAAGAAAAAAAAAAGTCAGACATTTTAGTGGGATAAATTTGTAGGTAATATGGATAATGTAAAACCTTTGGTCCCTTATGACTGTCTCTGTTTTGCCTCCCACCTGGTTACCAAGAGTAGATAGATAATTTTCCAAAGAACTATTAGAGTTCCACTAGAATGTATTTAACTAGTACTTAGCTCTATGAAATGTATTTGGTTGTAGAATAACAGGCACATTTATTTCCCTGCTCATATTTTAAATGTCATTTCCTGTCTATTGATTCTTTTGGCATTGGTTACTGATCATATAACTCCCAAATGGTGTAATCCAAGCTGTTCGTATTATTTGGCTCAAATTTTATTTTGAAAATCTATAGTGATCTAAGTTAAATAAACATAACGCTAGAAAATATGCCCTAGAGAATAAATCTGCATTGACAGGGAGATGGGTAAAATAGATCTTTTCCATCTCTGCATATGACTTTCTGATTAAAGAAAGTAATAGCAAAAGATGGATGACTGCCTAATTGGATATTAGTAGGAAAAGAGTGGCACATGTTATAGGATACTACTAGAGGATGACACTGAGAGTTGCAAAGTATTTAGGACAAATGAGTCTGTCACATTAAATAAAGCAAAAGAGACAGTCGGGATTCCAAGAGCTTCTCTGGCTCACTTTCATTAAGAAAATGTCTCCACAGGAGTCTGTGCTAAGCATTTCAAAGATAACAGATGCAATATGTTAAGGGCATCTAGCCACCTGTATGGAAGAAGCTGCCTTTCAAAGGTGACCAGAAAATGGGAGAAACTGGGCTTGTTCTTCCCCCTTATGAGATTTCTTTTTTGCTATATATATATGAAAGTATATGTGAAAAAGTTGTTGGGTAATTATCATTATTTTCAATGTAAGGATGCAGCTTTCCTGTGTATCTATTTTTACATTGAGACATAAGATGTTGTTTCTAGTGAGAAAAAAATTACAAGAACTACAGAAAGGATATGTGGCAAGAACTTAGTAACTGAGTAATTGATATGGGAAGGGATTTCTAGTGAAGAATTTCAGACTTTTTGAGTTCATTTGTTTTCACTTAATACTTAAAATGAGGAACTGAGGAACTAGCAGAAATCCAACGCTTTTGAAACCAACATTTTCCCTCTTTTTTTCCTTCCTTCTTTCCCTCCTTCCTTTTTTTCCTTCTTTCCTTCCTTCCTTCCTTCCTTCCTTCCTTCCTTCCTTCCTTCCTTCCTTCCTTCCTTCCTTCCTTCC
>WYDI02003473.1:0-22284 GCA_009867235.2 Psittacus erithacus
AGGACAGGTTGTGGGGGGAAAACAAGCAGGCTACATGCTTTGTCTAATTTACGACTAAGCTTAAACCACAACACTAAGCTTTATGATTTGTTGCTGAACCAACCAGCACATCTAAACACACCTTTATTTTTTCCTAAACCCACAAACTAACAAGTCAAAACAAAACAAATTCCCATCAGTGTTTTGGTCTATTATAAGTCCTCTTTTAAATATCAGGCTGACTCTTTGAAGACTACTGCGGAAGGTAACTAAAGAGTAGGTAGCACAAAATCAACAGGAAACTGGGCGATGAGCTGTGCCAGGCAGCAAGTTCAGGGCAGTGGGGAAAGAACCATCTTTTTCTGGTCTCCTGCATGATGTGGGAGCAAATGAAACAAAATCAACCCCTTCAGGTTATGAGAAGGACAAAAAGCAGCTGCACCATCATCCAGAGCAGGGCACAGATAGAAGCCCTGAGGATGCCACAGCACTTCTTTTGAATCACAGATTCTAGGAATTCTGCAGGGGTCAGACTGTTGCTGTTGCTAACTGTTGAGCTTGGAGAGCATAACACTAAGCTGATAGCTCAACATCCAGAGAAGGGGCAGGTGTAATAGATGATGCCTTTGAGCATTGGTTCCGTTACCTTTGGCATTAGAAGGGCTCTGCCCCGCCTCTGCTGCAGCTCATGCTAGTTCCTGCAGCAATCTCTGGAGGTAAGGCCAGGCTGATGGACGTTAGGGCATCCTGAAGGCTCCTGGTAGGAAGCTTACAGGCCCCATGCAGCCTGAGGAGTGCTCCCTCAGACACCTACTACACTCGATATTAAGGAAAGTATCTGTTTTAGTATAGCCTGTCAACAAGCACAGGCTCAGCCTCTGCACTGCTCAATTCCACTGGATGCAGCAGATCCTCACAGGGGTCATTTCCCACTGAAGTCACTGGGGTGGTTTGTTTTTCTATAAGCTAAATCATATTCTGCCCTTTGGGCTTAATACCTGAATCTTTTTCTTGATAAGATTCCCACTAACTCATGTCTAAGCTGACAGCCTTGTAACCTCATATCCCATCTATGTCAATAGCAGTGAGTTGGTCACTTCTTCATAGTGCACCAAACCACCAGATTCATGTTACTATAAATTTGTCCCTTTTGCAGATGGAGCTATAGCACTTCCAGGTCTCATGGTTTAATGTTTGCCAGCCTCTGGTACAATCCTGCCATTACCTCCCTCTCAAATGCAGCTCATTGGACCCCTCTTGGTACCCAGCAGACCACAGCAGGCTTCAATACTTCATATAGAAGAAAGGTGTAAAAGGTCCTATCTCATCACTGGTAAGCTCAGTGAGGGAAGCCAAGGTCATTGCCAAGACACTGAGTTGCCCTTTTAGGTTTTTTTGCATTTGTTTTGGATTGTCTGTCCGTTTTTTTCCTTCCCCCATCACGACTGGTTTCAGGGTCTGATGAATCTCAAAAAGAAAGAAAGATAAAGACATTGATTCAGGTACCCAGTGCTCAGACACTGCAAATAAATTGCCCAGCTCCTCTCTGTAATTTAGCTCAGGAAAGCAGCCAATTTGCTAAATGAAAGGTTTAAGAAGTCTTATGAGTAAAGACAGCCTAGGCTTTTCCCTCTAATCCATATTAGCACTTTTATTTCATTTCTCTTATCTACCTCAACCCTTCATTTCAGAACCAGTCAAGTTTCAGCCAAATAGGTTCATTATCACATGGAAACTCCACATGCCAGACTAGTGCTATAGCCTGCACTAACGCTCTTAAAAATAACTACAGCAGGAGAGAGCTGCCACATCCCCAGCACAGGCCAGCCCAGACTTCCCTGTCACTCCACACTGCCATGGCTATGAGTGATGCTCAGACACCAGCCCTGCCACAGAGATGAGATCACCACAACACCAAGGCAAGAAGGAGGCTACACTGGGCAGAGACACACTCCAAATCTGAATGTCATTTATTTAATTAATAAGGGAATATAATGTAGCCACTTACAGGTAATGCAGAACTTTAGTAGCATTTCGGCTGAATTAAATTTAGGAGAGGTTTTAATCTAGCTTTAAAAACAAATGGCAAAAATGCAAGATCTTGTTAACAAAACAAAATACAGACAAAATATATTAGGTTTCTATTGTTATAACAGTAAAGTGAGAACAATTATTATACACTAAACATAAGTAAAAACCAAACGAGGATCCCTTAACTATACTAATCCTATATTAACTGCATATTACTGTTCCTAAACATGAGAAAGGTTAAAGCCGCCCAGGAGGCAATTATATTGCAAGAGAAACCAAGCAGGAAGCAAACTTCTCTGTATCAGGATTTTTGATACTGGAAATTTGTCCATGACTGGGGGTGTACAGGACTCAGCCTGCATGATCCACATGCACCCTTAAGCAGGACCCATCAGCTCCCCCCATTTAACTAGGTGCCTGGCAGTACCGACACTCGTCTTATCTCATGCTCTCCAGTTGTTGCCAAGACACCATTCAGGCTTCCAATTCCCCATTAGCATCAGCTAATAATCTTCGTCTGGTTGTTTTTCAAAAAGCTCTAGAAGGATTTAAGAATAAGAAAGGTATAAGAAGGCATTTCTGCTATAAGAAAAAGATAAGGTGAGAGAGAAAAGCTGCTTGCATTTGTAGTCAAAGGAAGAAGCCTATGGCTTTTGCACGCCTCAGATAACCAGGGAACCAGAAAATGAAACCCCAAATCCACTACTTAAAGTGTAATCATTTGGGAATCTGTCTTGTTATTTCTGAGTCACAACTTGCTTGGAATTAACAAGAGCAATAAAGCTTTAAAAAGCAGATGTGACCACAAGTTCCCCTGTTTCCACCCTCTTCTCCCTCAAGTGTTAAGCAAGCTCTCTGCTTACAACCACAGCTGGGTCCCTCCTGCTTCCCTGGAAGCCCACAGCACAGCCCCTACATTTCTCAGCTGCTTTCCCATGCTGCTCAAACACAGACGATTTGAGCAGAGGTTCAGGCAAGGGCACAGAAATTGTTCATCCTGGGCAAAGCTGTGTGGAGCTGGGTCCCAGTGCCAGGGCTGGGGGAAGCACTGCTGCAGAGCCCAGCCGGTGCTGCTGCGGCACACAGATGGTAGGGTTGGCGCGGAAGAGGGCAGACACACCGAATTCCAGCCTGATTTCACCCCATTTGTTTGCTTTGACTGAGATAGAACTGCTGTTATCTTTGACCCTACTCTCCCTAGAGGATGCAATCAAAGCACTTCTGAAATGCTGCTGCTTCTGCAACAGTAAATCCAGTGGCGAAATCAGTCCCACAGACCTCAGAGCCTGAGCAAAAGCTAAACACATTTAGTAATCACCATGTTCATAGAGCTGTCTGTTCCAAGCCTTGCATTGGTGTGACACTCAGTACATGTGTTTACTAGGCAAGGAAGGTAGAAGTGGCAAAGAAAGATTAACACCCAGGCTAGCAGGAAGCCAATGACACAATGAATGTCCAGCTGCCCACCCTCAACCGTAGCAACAAGACTGTCCTTACCCTCAAGGAAAGGTTTGCTTCGGATACGACTTCAGCTTAACTTTATATGAGCCTCCAAAACAGTTTTTTTTAAAAAATCCTTACATCTACCAAAAAAAAATACCGCAGACAAAAAGGGTACAAGAACTGCAAATCAATACACTTCATTCTGAGGCTGGTGCGAAGATACCTGGGCTTGAGAACTGGAGATTTCTGATTTGTGCCCTTCCTCCTGTCTCTTCTGTCTAAATCCTCCAGGACTGAGAAGCAAAGCATGGCTGGGTCACTGCCCGAGAAGGAAGCAGCCCCCACGGAGGTCAGGAGTTCCTCCATACCACAGGAAAGCTATGCAGGATGGATCAGAAAGGGAGAAAGATTTAATTTTTATTTAGTTTTGCTATTGTGAAGATACTCAAAATATTTTCAAAATAAAGCAAGCAGGACTGAGGAGAAAATTCTTTACGGCACTTGGAGGCATTGCTTTTTTCTAGATCCAAAATGCGATGGAGCCAGGTCAGGACCATGGGTCTTTGCTCTTGTACGAGCTTCTCAAATTCACAGGAAAACACATTTCACTGCTGTTCACTGAATCATCTGTTGCACACAAGTGTGACTGTAACTGAGCCACTGACAAATTACAAACATTTCCCACAATTTATTAGTCCTGTAAGGGCTGACTTTTTTCTTCAAGCGTCTGAGAAGAAGAAAGCAGAGTCAGCTCCAGCTCAAAAATCCACTCTTCGAACACCAGTGAATTGGAGGAGACTTGGGTACTAGTGAGGTTTTATTATTTACCCTGAGGAAGCAGGTGTACAACTCTAAAGGCAGGAGCCAAGGACCACAATCCCTTTGCCTGTGGGGCTGCAGGCGCTGGCTGGTTGCAGCTTCACACTGGTGATGCAGCATGCAGATTTGGCTGGGGAGAGAACAGAGCTGCCTGCATCCATCCGCACAGCCAGGCAGGGCTTGCTTTACTTCCCTCTGCTTTCTGAAACCGCTAAGGATTAGGTTTTACAGATTGGGTTGTGGTGGCATTAAGCATCCTTTCTCTGCAGGGGATGCTCTCCTAAGCAGACCCACCTAAGTGGGACCTACCGTATCTGGGTGAGATGATCCTTGTTGGTCATAAGAAAGGGGAGACTCAGGCATAACATGGGGACAGCTCCACAGCCTGTTTCCAACAGCAATGGAGAGAGAATCATGCTCCGCAGGTGCAAATCTTCTTTCTCCCTTTATTCATTCTGCTTGCTCTGATGGCAATTCTTAGGGCCAATTTTTCTATAAGTGATTAAGTTGTTGCCTGTCTTGAGGGCTCTGTCTCATGGGCAGCTTGCAACTATTGGACTATTTAGTTTACAGGCATTTTAAGCTAAAGTTGAATACGAAGACATCCTTGTCTTATTTATGTATGCATAAGCCCTACTCAACCATGCAACACAAAGTTGCTTAGGATCCTAAATAGTGCGTGTCAAACACGCTTTATTTCAAACACGCTATTTATTTTAACAAATAAATAAGTTTTATACCTATTTTAAAATATGTTAAATATTATAGGTATGTTAAAATACCTATTTTAACAAATAAATAGGTAACTTGTAAAGATCTTACCCCAAAGTGATATTAGCAAAGAAACTGAGACCTTACCCAGAAGAAAAGCAAATATTGTTTGAATAGGTCAACAATGAAAGTAGGAATCTTTGTACTCAGAAGCCAGGGTCTGGCACAGGGATACAGGTATGTCCCGATGCCCATGCATGCATACCGCTGCTCACACAACCCAGGCTAAAATCAAGACAAACCTGTGAAGAGAACAACACAAATATTACTCCTGAGTAATCTTTTAAATATAACTTAAATACTATTTAACTAGCATAAACGTCTCTCATACCTCTTGACAGACATATTATCTTATGCTGCATTTTCAGGATATGAACACACTCAGACTGTGTCACAAGGTAATCATGCAGCTCCCATTTAAGATCATCACATGGAGCAACAGAGAAAAATCAATAGAGATTTTTTTTTCTCTGAAGCTACCAACAATTCAGTTTATCAGCCTGGGAAATAAAAACCCAGTAATTCACGTTAACCCAGTGTCACTGATTTATAAACTGTGGGTACAACACCAGATGTGGAGGTGCAACAACGTTAGAGATGTACCAATCTTTAAAGCTGTCTCAAAAAACGAGGAGAAAGGTTTTGGCAACAGAATCAGAAAAACACAGGAGGAAAAAAAATCGGGCAAGCAAAATACTAATGGGTTTCTTAAGTGGAGCTGGGATGAAAACCAAAGCTCACCTATCAAACAGTGGAAGCTGGGTATAATTTTCTGAAGCCTCTGCCAAGGTTACCACAGCAGGGTCCTTCACTACATAAGCTCACTGTTTATGACTAATTAGCCCTTACAGAGCTTAATCCAAACGTTCCTGATGCAAGGAGGGAAAGCTCCCTTTGTCTTGTTGGGTTTTGGCACAAGTCCTTACCCAGCAGCTGGATGCACATAGTGACATGGACCATGGCACTTGGGATGGGGAAGCACACCATGGCTCAGCTCTCCCTGTCTGAAGGCCGGCACTGCTGCATGCAGCCACTCTCAGCAGTGATGGAGGACAAACATATGGGCAAACTCCTTGAAAAGAGAGGATCGGGAGTCCATCCATCACCCGCATTCCCTGTGACATTAAACAGAAGTTGAAAGAAGCAGGGTGTATGCTGTAGTCTCAGCCCAAGGTGGGAAAGGAAGCATGAAATTGTGTCAGCCTTGAATAGACTTCCTAAGGCTTTGTTGCACTGAATCAGCACAGGAACCTGAAAATCACAGTGGGCCAGAAATTTCCAGCACAATGAAACTGCTCTGAGTACTACTGGAGCTTTCTTGAAAAAGAAAATAAGCACACAGATGGAAATAACTGCAATCCACGTGCTTAGAATGGATGGAGTGCATTTTTCAATTACCCCAGGCTGGCCTGAGCCCTAAACCCTATCCAGGCAGCTAAAGCTCAGAAACCACACCTGGCATAGGGGCAGCTCTGGCCCCAGTCAAGCCCCACACAATCACCTGCTCTAGGGCAAGGTCACACCAGGGGTTCCAAAGCGCATTCCCAGCAGTTGGGGTTAGGCGGGTTTCTCTGCTCTTCAAAGCATTTCAGCTTCTGCTTCCCCAAGGAGAAGAGAGATGATGTAAATAGAACACGTTTCTTCTTGTGCTTTGGCCAGTCCTTCCTTTCAGAGGTAATTTCCAAGCTGCTTAAAACTGGATAACTCCTATCTTCTGATAACTCACCGCTTTCTTTAAAAACAAACAAAAACGCTCCGCCCAAAATCTGTAGCAAATCTATTTATAAATAGTGAAAAGTTTATTTAGTCATATTTTCCATTGTGGGAAGCAGAGGGAAGCTCTGAAAGAAGGCCTGGGTTGCAGTGACTGGTTTACCGGTGTATGCTGGCTACTTATTACAGCTTAACAATTTAGCATTTTTTGCCCACCTGACATTTTCCAGTTTGTCCAAAAGCCAGTGACATTATAGTGATTTAAATAAACTGCACTCTGTGACAGCAGGCTCAGGGACTCAGAACACAACAGTTTTTCCTGTATACCATTTTTGCCTAGGGGAAGAAAAAGAGATCTTTATGTAGAGATGGCAATAGCAGCTCATATCTGAGCTATATCAGCAGCTCCTTCTCCCAGGGTGTGATTCATGGAGGAGGCTGCATGGCTTTTTGAGTCCCCGGCTCCCTTTGCAGCCACCACCAGCACCTCTAGCCCATGCCATAAGTACCACAGGCCAGGGGAAGAGCGTGGCTGAAGCCAAAGGGGCTTTTCATGAGAACCCAGTCCAGGAGAGTGAAACACTGGTGTCAGCGGCACTCATCACACATGCCCTGCATAGACACTGCAGAACAGGCTGATAAACAAGGGCTTTGGGTACTTGCTGAGCATTTATTTCCCATGATGGCATCTGAGGACACAGCAGCCTCACTGGTAGTCCTCTGGCTCACCTGCAGGAGCTCCATGAGGAGGAGAGCTGGGCTGGCATCACACTTTGGCACATTGGCCCAGGAGCAGGGGAGCCCAGCCATCCTTCTGTGCCCAGGTTTGCCTGTTCCTGCTGAACAGCCCACTTCAGCTGACAGAGATAAAGCTAGACTGCCCTCTGCTTGCTGTGCCCCTCCTTACATACTTATTGTACTGCAGAACTCTGGAAAAGCAGAAGGGGGGTTGCAGCAGACTGGTACCATCGTCGAGGGCCTGGGCACAGCAGGACAGCCCCAGCTGGGACATGCTCAGGGCAGAAAAAAAGGGGGCATGTTAGTCCTGCACTCTGTGATAGATGTATTACAGTGCTGGGAGAAGTGAAGGTCTCTGAGGAAAAAATACACAGGGTAGGAGAAAGCCATAAGCTAGGAAAGTCAGCAGGTCCTGAGGAGCACTGTGCAGCATCTTCCCTCCTGTGCTCCCAGGGAGCAAATCAGCTCATGAGGGATTCAGGAGGTGAATAACCAAGTATTTACTGCTGTAGGGAATGGAAATAGGCAAGTGCAATGGTTTATCAAACCCATCATGGCTGTTGCTGTCAGCAGAGGAGGGAGGCAGCTGTGCATTCCCTTAGCAGAGAGGATAACAGAGCAGGGGCAGCATCCTTTCACCAGGAGCACATCTTGCAGCCAATTAAACTGTAAGACATCACATTGCAATTCATTGCCTTGTTTAAATTATGGAACATTTAGACTAATGCAGAAAGGAAGGTGTCAGGATAATGTAAAATTTGGTTATTAGCTGTTGTTCTCCATTTCCCACTGAACCAGGGGCTGCTGCACTGACTATTCACAGATCCTGAGGACAGCAAGACTTTGCTTCCAATGCAGGCACTGCCCAAACCCAAATTAGCAGTGGGCCCACCCTTCCAAAAGGACCAGCAAAGGCAGGGTGGCACATACACCTGCGCACAGGCTGCTCCAAGCAACAATTACACACTCACTGTTCCAAGACATTAGGAAAAACTGCATCTAGAATTGTCTGCCAGTCAAGATTTACAGAGAGCATCCTGCCTTCTCTACAAGCAATCCATTGCATCTTCATCTATTACAGTCCAAATTTTGTGAAGCAATTCACAAAGACAAAACATCACTTATGGAAAAGACCACACCAGAAAGATCTGTTGTAATGAAAAGTTACTGGCAGAAAATAAAGCTGACAGAAGTAAATGGAAAAGATATTCAAAAGCAAGTATCCCTTTGTACCACTGGGAAAAACTCTGAAAAAAGTCCCAAATCTCATCTACTTATGAAAGCATTAGGAAAATTACTGCAAAACACATTATCAATGGCACATCAATATAACCAGAAGCAAATACAAAACAAGCAGGCTGGGGTACTGGAGAGCTTGTGAGGGCACAGAAACTTTTCTGCCTGCTCAGAGGAAGCACCACAGTTGCAACTGGAAGGACAACTACATTTAAGCAAACTAAAGTTAAGCTATCCAGAGCCAACAGTAGCTCCTTGGATTTAGCATCGAAAGGAAGCCAGACATGGGGGATTGCTCACCATCGGCAACATTGCCTACTACAAGACCTATCACCTGCCATTCCTGGTAAGCATCAGATAATCCACTAGTAAAGACATGGAGGGATAACTGCATGGGAGATATTTATGAAGAAATATTTTCAAGTTTATCAAGACTTTAAATAAAAATAGGTCTCAAAGAAATATTAGCACATTTTGCTCATACCATCCTTGGTGAGACAAAGCAGGTAGGTAGACACTACCCTCCAGAAGCTCCATGCTGATCCACACCAGGCGGGGACAATTCAGACCTTTCTGGCCCTAAATCCTGCCCTTTTGCAGATCATTTGCCTGTGTGTGTCAGTGAGTGTAAATGGACATGCAGATATTCCAGTGGAGTCACACTAAATCACAATTTTATTGGACCATTTTGATACCGAAATTATTCTTTAAGATACCCCGTCCCTCCTCGTTTTCATATGGCTATTATGCGACTTTGGCAAGAAGGGGCAGAAAGAGGACGCGGCCCCGAATAGGCCAGATTGCTCACTGGCATTCTCCCTCTTCCTGCCTCTTTTGTTACACTACTTTGGCTGGAACAGACCAAGTTCTGAATTGCAACAAAATTAAGCAAAATTGTTTCATTTCCAAGAAGCCTGGCAGCAATACCCAATGAGCATGGGTGAGATCCAGGGAACTGATGAGACATGAAATTCTTAATGAGTTTTAGCAACTAGCTTCCTTACAGCTTGTTAAACATCCACAACTTGCCTTCCAGCTACACCAAATTATGGAAATGATGCTTTCCAGGTCATTCTTAAATCCATGAATGATAATTCATTCGCCGAAGCTTTAATAACAGCTATGGATACATATGGTACTAGGAAAGGCATCAAAAATAGCGAGTTTGCAGCAAGACTCCTGATGCAAATCTTCTCTAGAAAACTAAAAATGAACTGCATCTGATCAGCATCATTAAGGTAAATGTCTAAATCAGTTTATTAATCAGCTAAGCATCCAGGGCCTTTACTAGGTTGGTATACAATTAGTTTTATGGGAATTTGATGCACTTTCTTTTGCTAATAATATCTTCATGTTTTAAAATCATTCTACTTCCTCCCCACCTTTTATGGGAGCCTGAAGCAGGAGAAACTCTATGGAAACTGAAGGATCTATGTCAATATCTTGCTGTTTCAGAGGGATTAAGGACACCACCCACCAGGCCTGTTGCCAAACACAGTTACTGCGATTACGTATCAATCAAGCCACATGAACTTTTCTGTTAAAGCCATTTACATTCATAAAGCTGTCTCTCAGCTACCTGGGGGGAAAATACAAAAAATCCCAACCCCCAAAACAACCCTGCCACTAATAGAAAGTCAGAGAAAAAAGTAACCTAAGCACATGCGTGTAATCAAGTGGGAAGGGGCATATCGGAAGAGGAACAAAAACATGGCATGTGCCTTTTTTCCTGCTGTTGCACTTGGCAGTGCTGCATAACCCTGCAGCTTGAAATAGCGCATTGCTTTGGTGCTACATGCAAAGAATATGTTATTACGGACAGCCGTGCCGCCCTTTCAAGCATTTGTGTTCAGAGCAAACAGAGCCCATCTGCCCCACCAGGGACACAGTGTTTACTTTTCTATGAACCATCTCACACTGGGGACCAGGCAGCGGTTAGGGGATGCCCATCCAGGACCACATGCAAACACAACTGGTCCAGCCCTGTGGTAAAGGCTTTAACATGTTAGATAGACAGTCAGGTAATGCTGAACAGCAGTTCCCTTGTAAAGCAGGAATGAAATGCTTGGTTCAAACCAGTATATAATGAAATTTAGGATTCAAATCTTACAGAGTACCAGTAACCACTTGCTGAAAGTTACTGGTGTTTAAGTTACAGGTTTGAGCTACCTGCATTTGCTGTCCCTGCAGCCACAGCAGCTGGATCCCACCCACATGTGCCCACCAACATCAGTTCTGGACCAGCAGTTTGGCTTCAGTTATCCATGTACCAAAGCTACCCTGCCCAGGAACATGTGCTAATTTCCCAATTTTCACTGTCACCACAGAAGGCAGGCAAGAACTACACAACCCTTTCATTCCTGAAAAGTAAGCATTTCTACCACTGCCTTCCCAGCACAAAGTAAAGGTTGACCCACCACCTGCTCCCTCAGCTTGCCAAGGGATGACAAATCCACTTCATGCGTAGGATTTCTAAGGAAAGACAGTGGTAATTTTCCACACCCTTCACCTTTCATGTGCTCTCCCCTTTTACAAGGGGAGGGCCTGGTCACCCAGCTGCAGCCCCCTGGCTGCAAAGCCATTTCTCAGCTATTACCATGTGGTGGCACATGAGCAGGTAGTTTAACTTTTCTTGACAAGATAGAAATTGTGTGTACACAAGAACATTAAAAGATTAAATTTCTCGTATGCCCCCCCCCCCAACTTTCCTGCTGTAGACAACAGTAGTAATTCAGGGCTCCAGTGTTCTCATTTGTAATTTGCGCCTATTATTTTGGATCCTGGACCTCTCTAATTGCTTCCTTAATATAATATTTTCTGAAAAATAAGGCTAAAAAATAAATAAACCAAAAATGGTTACATGCTTATCCTTTCTGAAACTAGTTGCTGTAATAAATCACCTACTATAATAGTACAGAACTTGTTTACTTTTTATTTTATTAAGGAGCCCCTTAAAGGCATTTTAGTAGCTATGGATGCCTAAGGGCAGGGGAAGGAGAAATCAATTAAAGTGTGTCATATTGCCCTAAATTTATCGGGGGAAGGGGGGGGGAGGGGAAGAGAAGTTTTTAGTCTATAAAAACTCAGTATTTTTTAAGAAAAGAAAATAAACTTTGAACGCAATTGAAAATCAGGAGGAAACTGAAGCCTTCTCATGGCTGATGAAAGGGACACAAATAAGGATCAGCTATGCAGCAGGGACGGCTTGATGTTTGGCCAGCACTATGCAGACTTTATGCACCTGGGGAACCTGTAGACAGACATACATCCCCTTCAAAAAAAAGGAGAAAAAGAGGCATCTGTAAAGTGTGATGCCTCCAGGTTGGATCGTTACCAGTGATGGTTTGTGTGCGTGTAGGCAAAACCTTGGACTTCAATGATCAAGACCTCTTCAGAAGCCCAACTGCAAGCACCTAACATCTCTCTGGGGTCTGACCCTTCAGTCCACAAACTTAAGAAGAAAATTACACTGCAAATACAAGCCTCAGTACACTTAGTTAAAAAAACATCAGGAAGTTACAGCTTGACATATAGTATTACCATAGCTGGTGCTCTTAAAAAAAAAAAAAAGGGTAAATCTACCATATGCAAATGAAACAGACCAAACAGGATGGTAACTTTCCAGTAGCGGCATCCCAGGCTGACCTGGTAACTTTTGTTCCTGCATTCATCCAGAAACAGTCCCATTTATTTTGAATATTGGACAAGACTTGAAATAATGGATTCAAAAGGCTGTATCTGGTATCATTTCTACTGCTGAATTAGTGGGTCCAGCACTCAGTCCAGATATAAGAACTCACTAACAACAGTCTTTACAGAAAAACACATTGGCAATACCTGTATAGCACAAATAGCCAAGTACTCAACCAGGACATTAGCTCTCTGCAACACATAAGCTCATGGCTGTTTACATAGCAAACTGCCAAGATACCAAAGATGAGCGACACAGGAATGGAGTCTTTTGCAAAGGGTTACCAGCAATGTGAGGCAGGGAGCAAACCAAGAGGACACGCCCACCAGCAAACAGGTTCCATTTTGAACTATCCTAACCCACCACCCTTCTTAAACCAGTCATGTACTCAGCTAATGTGATTTAAACTCAGTAATTTATGTAAATTATGTAGGCTCGGACAGATAAACACAAAATGCCACTTAAAAAACTGGATGTATGGGACCTGATTTGTGACATTAATTTTATTTTTGCAATGTGATATCCAATTACAAATAAATAATACAACATAACTCAATTAGGATAGACAATGGTCAGGCAGTTCATAGTAACAACCAAGATCCCACTAAAAATAAGTTTTCATTAAATAACCAATTCAATAACATACAACTGATCATTCAATTAACTTTTCAGGACGGTCCAAGGTGTATGCAAGTTGGAGATTGTTCCTCTTACCAGTAAGGAAACAGATGAACACAGTTTCACATTGAGTCCAAAGCAGTTAATACATCACATTAACAAAGATTAAAAATGCTGCACTGCATCACTGAGATGCAGTTTCAGTCCAGAATAAAAGCTTGTGAATTTTAGCAGGATAAAGGTTATTGCAATGGAGTCTTAGGTCCTATAGTGATTTCTGCTTAAACTTACAAGCTTTACAGGATGTTTTTTAATGCATAGTTTCAATTCCATACCCATCTCTGCATCCTATCTATAAAACTGGTAGGATGAAGGTATACATCATATCCTTAGTTTTAGCTGCACATGGTTTTTTTGCCTTTATTTCAGCAAAATATTTTACTGCTGGTACACAGCTTCTCACTGAGGCATAGTCCTGCTCGTGTATAAACTGCAGCAGCAGCAGCATCAGTAAGTTTGCAAGGACTTTTGATGTGTAATTTTTTAACTTCCTAACCCACTCCAGAAATACTATTCATCACAAAGAACGCTTATGGAATCTACATCGAATTTAGCCTAAAGTCCCAAAATATTCTTAAATAATTGTGGGAATCTGAAGAAGATTCACAGCACCCTTGGAATTTCTTGGTCATTTTTTATAATGAAGTATATAAATTTTCACAAGAGTAAGTAATTAAAATTTCCAATGATTCAGAGTCCTGGAAAGTTTATAAACATAAAAGCTTTGTTAAAAATCCCCCTTTTTGGAGCCACTCAGGGGAGGTATATGTTCCTAGTTTGAACTCTAGAAAGACTGTGAAAAAAATTGCAGCGCTTCCCATTACAAAATCCCCCATGTGATGGAGATCATGACTTCCAACCATGCACTTAAGTTCCTAATTTACTCCGCAACCTTTGGGACACATAGAATCATAGAATAGTTAGGGTTGGAAAGGACCTTAAGATCATCCAATTCCAACCCCCTTGCCGTGGGCAGGGGCAGAATTTTTAAGGCACGGCTCGGCAGGGCTCGGCTCGGCACGGCGGAGAACCGAGGAACCAGGGCACCGAGGGGGGCTGGGGCAGCCCGGCAGCGGGATGAGGGGAGTCGCGGGGGGCCGGGACTGCTGTCCCGGCATGCGGCGGGAACCGTGTCCACCATCCGATCCTTCCCGCCGGAGGCACTTGCGTTCACCACGGCCGCTCAGTGTCACGGTCTCCAATGGCAAAAGGAGCCCATGCCCTGGCTGCTGTGTACCAGCTCCCAGCAGAGACGGCAGCTCCTCTCAGCAAGTCCCAGGCCCATCGCAGCAGCATTCGTGGGAGAGGATTTTGTATTTCATGGAACTCAGGCTTTGGATGATGTGGGTCTCTTTAATTTTGGAATTGCTGAACAAGGGAATTCTGTTCTGGTAAATCTGAGTTTCAAAGAATATTATCCTGCCATCTGGGAAAACCCAGTCTAGCCCAGCCAAGCATAGCACTGTTTAGCCCAGTTCAGACCAGTTTAGCCCAGTTCAGACTAGTCCAGCCCAGTTCAGACTGGCTTACCCCAGTTCAGACCAATATAGCCCAACCCAGCACAGTTTGGATCAGTTTGGCCCAGCCCAGTTTAGCCCAGTGCACACCACTCCACCCCAGTTTATCTCAGTTCAGACACTATACCCCAGTCCATCCCAGCCCATTTAGCCCAGTGCAGCCAACTTCAGCACAGTCCATTTCAGTTTAGTCCAGCCCAGTTTAGCCCTATACAGACCAATTTAGCCCAGCCCAGTTCTGCCCAGTTTAGCCCAGTCTAGCCCAGTTCAGACCTGTCCAGACCAATTTAGCACAGTTCAGCAGGCTTTAGCTGAATTCGGATCAGTCCAGCACACCTCAGCCCTGTTGAGCCCAGTTTAGCCCATTTCAGCCCAATTCAGATCTGTCCAGACCAGTTTAGCACAGTTAAGCTCAATTTAGCCCAGTTTAGCCCAACACAGCCCAGCCCAGTACAGTTCAGTCCTTCCCAGCCCAACGTGGCACAGTTTAGGCCAGCTCAGTCCAGCCCAGTCCAGCCTATCCCAGCCCAATGCAACCCAGTTCAGCCCAGTTTAGCTTAGTTCAGCCTTGTTTAGAACAGTTCAGTCCAGTTTACCCCAGTTCAGCCCACCCAAGCAAAGCCCAGCTCAGTTTACCCAAGTTTAGCGCAGTTTAGCCCTGTTCAGCCCAGTCCAACCCAGTTCAGCCCAGTCCAGCCTCGTTTACCGCAGTTAAGCCCAATTCAGCCCAGTTTAGTGGGATTCAGTCCAGTCCAGCCCAGTTTAGCCCAGCCCAGCCCAGTTTGGCCCAATTCAGCCCAGTCCAGTTTAGTCCAGTCAAGCACAATCAAGCCCAGCCAAGAACAGTTTAGCCCAGTCCAGCACATTTTAGCCCAGTTCAGACCTGTCCAGCCCAACCAACAACAGTTCAGCCCAGTTTAGCCCAGTTTGGCTCAGTTCAGCCCAGCTTAGCACAGATTAGCCCAGGTCAGCCCAGCTCAGTCCAGCCCACTTAAGGCCAGTCCATTTAGCCCAGTCCAGACAAGTTTAGCCCATCTCAGCTCATTTTAGACTTGTCCAGCCAGGCTGAGACAGGTCCAGCCCAGTTTAGCCCAATCTTACTGTTGCAAAGCAGCATGCAATACAAATAGCTTAAAAAGCCTTCACAACTATGTGATGTATCACAAGATTTGACAATGTGCCCAAAACCACCTGTCTAGAGCCTAAAGTATTATCATAGGCCTCTCACAAGAACATGTTCCCACTAAGAATGTGACAGACTGGTTCATGCTGAATAGTCATTAAATTACCTGCCACACATATCCGTCAGTGGTTTTCCACATATACTACTACTCAGTGATGCTCGTCAGCGACTTCCAAGGGAGAAAGTCTTGTTGAATGCTACACATTCCAGCAGGTACTTCTGTTCTTGTTACACTGGGCATGGGAAGACATACAGGAGAAAGGTAAAAAAAAAATAAAAGTGAAGAGACCAGGTAAATTCCTGCTGACATGTAGTGCATCCATGCAGGGCTGCAACGAACTCCACTCCCCTTAAGTCACCTTCCTGCTCAGCAACATGAACACAGAGTGAGAACACGGTGGTGGCCAAAGTACCTGACAGGCAGAGCAGACTGCAGGACTAAGTCTGTCAGAGCAAGGAAGCTCAGCACCTGAACAACAGCAATAGCAGCTGTGATTTACCATCCCATTATAGCCCTGGTCAATTAGTGAGAAGCACGGGCACCCACAGGACAGGTGGCTTTAATGGGACATGGAAGTACTCAGAATTTCACACTATTAAAGTCAGTCTCTTTTTATAAATCAAAGGGAAAAAAATTACTCAAATATTTGAAGCCTATACAAATATTTTAAAAGTCTATTTCCAGTGTTCAGACTAAAGTTAATGAACTGCTTTATTTTCACATCCTGTAGAAGAGATAAAGGTCCATAATGAATCTGGTATCTAAAGAAAGAGGAACTACATATCCATTTTAAATACAAAACCCCTGAAATGTAAAAACAACACCACAGACTGCAACCCTATCTTGTGCCTGGATTAGAAGAAAAATTAAAACTACTATTTGCAAACCATTTAAAAAATTCATTTATGCAATTTATCCAAAAGTGGATCTAAACCCTTCACAGAATAAAATACTAACTTCAGATTGCTGAATTAACCAAAAACAGATTTATTTTCTTAGATCTGCTGCACAATGCACCAAGTGATATACACAGCACTTCTGTAATTTACTTATTTTCACTAAAATAATCACCAAAAAAATATTTGAACAATGCACATCCTATGCTGAGTATGAACTACTTAAGAACCTGTTGATGGAGCAGATACATACTGAAATATTAGTAATGTCTAATATATGGTGTGATACTTCCCTGCAGACTTGGCAAGTTCCACATCTGGAATCTTCAGTCATTTTCCAACATTAGTCTTAACTGTATTTCCCAGAAGGTTTTAATTTATGACCTAGATATAGGAAGGCATTAATCTCAGGAATGCAGTTCCAATTTCTTCTATTGCTTCTATTTCCATCTGACAAGTTACACCTGAATTCACCAAATGGTTAACAGTTTTTCATAGTCCATGAGCAGTGGGAGAGATGGTAATGTAACAAAATACAATACAAACTGTGTAATGTCATCAAAATTAAAATACAAAGAACCTGCTTGATAACTTTCAATGCCTATGAAACAGGTTTCTATGATCAACAGATCATAGAAAGCAGTTAAATACTATTTCAGAAGATTTTAAAATGAAAATATGTATAGCAAACATCTCCCATAGCTCCCATGTCACAAATGCCAACAGCAGGAACTCCCTCCCCCAAACAAAGCTTCTGCCATTCAGAATTGCTACATGGTACCATAGCAGGGTACTTAAGCAAGCATCAAGACCCTAATTTTCAGTACAAGTAAATGATACACACGAAAGAATAACCTCCAAATTAAAGCCATTTTAATATTTGCTCCATCGAGAAGCTGACTGATGTACGCCTTTTCACATTCTCATGTAACCCTGCTTAAAATAGTCTTTCTAGAAATATTTTGAAAATAAAATTCACATCTGAAACAAATCTAAACATTCTCTGAAAAGGAAAAGATCCTCCACAGTTTTTCAAACAATATTCACATATCTATAGTAAAACAGGAATTGAAACTCCTTCCCAAGGTAAGAACTGGGTGTAACAAACCAAGCAACATAAGTAACTCTGACTGACAAATACTTCAAATATGTGTTTTTAAAGCAAAAAATTAAAAGAACACAGAATTAAAGGGAGATTTTTAATGGCACAAAGGGCAGCTAGGCACTGTGTGAGCTGAGAACATAACTGTCATTATGACTTTAAAAATCCCCCACAGTTAGATTTGGGTTGCAGCTAGGCAGAACAGGGGTTTTGCCAGACTGTCACAAACAATGAAAGAACAAAACAAGTGTAACGTCCAAACCTAATGAAAAATGACAAAAATTGTTACAGTCCCCCTGCTAAAAGGAGAGGACACTGTCAAACTTACAAAGTGTTATGTGAAATTAATGCTGAGATTTCATATTAGCTTTACACGATTCAACTACTGGATGAAATGGTCATGAGCCATGTCAAAAAGGAGTTTCTGTATTTGCGAGATTATTCTTAGGTTTATTATTCTACTGTGTTAATAGCATCTTTAGTATTAAACAAACATCAATACCTGCAAGAGTGCCTGCCCTTATGCAGAGCTGTGTCATGAGCATCTTTTCATTTTCAGATAAAAATAAAGGTAACCATTAGGCACATATTAGAAGTATATTACAGAAGCTGGAATGTCAAACATTTTCTCCCTCAGATTCACACAGAAAAATAGCACAGCAGCAAATAACATGGTCCTCTGTTCAACAATGACCTTGTTACAAGCATTTTCAATGTACATAATGTCACAAAATCAATACCTTCTTATCTTTAAATAATTAGGTAAAAAAAGGCCTCCAGTATAACCGTTTCTTATATAGCCAAGTTCTCTTTATATACATCCAAATTTTAAAGATACAAATAAAACATTATACAGGATTTATAAGTGTTTAAAAACTTGAGGCTTCAGAAGCATGTTTCCCAAAAAGACTCGCGGAAAATCCACAGACTGACAAGGTAGCAGAGAAAACTGGAAAAAAGGAGACAGACACAGGTTTGCTGCCATAACATTTTACTGAAGTTGCCAGTTGTCATGGTGATGTTATCAGAAATAACGGTTTAAGCTGAAAATGCGGAATGGTAGTTTCCTCTGTTGATCTCAAGTGTTGAGACAGGCAATTCAAGTATTTCCTATTTGATCCAAGCTCACTGTAGCAAAGTGGTGCAGAAAAAAGGAATTATTTTACATTTTTTCCATACAATCGATCAATGTCCATCTGATAGTATGCCGTGAGCTCTTTGCGTTTTAGCTTGAACGCATCTGTCACCAGACCAGTTTCAGGGGTCCAAGGATCAGGGCTCAAACGAATTTTTACTGGTATTTCAAATTTCTCCAGATTAGCTGTAAAAACACAAAACATAAATGTAAGCATGCTTCTACAATTAAGAGCACAAAAGGAAGAACTGTATTCTCACACAGAAAAGTATGTGACATAAATGAAGTGTTCCTCAAACCCACCATTAGCTTTGCTAATGGTAGAGTGACAGGGTCCACCAGAAACTGCTCTCCAGTTTCCATAGAAACAGACATAAACCACAGCTGTTTGGGTACCTGGGCTGTTCCCCAACTTCAGAAAATCCCCACTGCATGGAACTGACAGCCTCAAAATATACAGTTATATCAGTGTTACGATACCATCTTCTGGAAATAGTCTTAAAATTCATACTATTTAAGCTTGAAAAAACAGGGTTTTGGTTGGTTGGTCGGTTTTGGGGGTTTTTTCCTGCTAGTTCTCAACTGTTCAAGGAAGGTAAGTTCATTTGGCAGCTGCTCCCCTCACTGAAACAGAACAGTGCTCTGCACGGTACACCTTGAGCATAAACCAGTATCGTTTGCAAGAGTTTCTACTATGCTTTCAGACATAATAGAAGAAAAACAAATAACTAAAAAAACCCACATCAACAGATGGGCAATACTAAAATTATTTCCTGGTTAGAAAAACCTCACAAATGTTAAGTTCTTCTGTGCTACCTGTCATTTTTAGATGTCCCTGTGCCTTTACTCTCCTCGACATTAAATCGTTGGGCTTGGGGTATTTTTTTTTTGCAATCTAGTATTAAAACTCATTAAATTATTTTAAAAGTCTATGATACCAGACTGAAACAAAAACCAAATATGAAATAACAAAATGTGAAAAAGCACCTCAGGATTAAATCAAATATTTCGTTTCATGAATTTTAACATATTTAACTCTCTTTTAAATAGTTACTGCTACACAAAAAGGAAGAGGAAAGCGACCTTGTACATGCTCTCCATCTCAACAGCTTCTTAGAATGACTTTGCCCATATGCTCCATGCAGTGAAGAAAAAAGGACTGGAGACGCGTGGCAAGGTAAAAAAGAAGTCTGCTGCAATACTGAGTCTACATGCCTCATAAGAGTATGCTCCTATAAAAGAAGTCTGCAAATATACTTATCACAGAGTTCAATACAAGTGATATGGAGGAGAGACAAAGATTAACAAGACAAAAATTGCTGGAAGCATGAAATTATCCAGGGTAGGAAAGATGGGGACAAACTGCAAAGAGATGAAGGAGGACATCATGATACGAAGTGAGTGCACAACACACAACAGAAAACATTCATTGCATAAAAGTGTAAAAATGAATGCATATGAAAAACAAATTTAACAAAGGCCATTTAGAAAAACCCAATGTTTCGTGGTCATAACCAATAGCTTTACTGAAAAAGCTCAGAGCTTCATAATAGTCAAAAGCAAAAAACAAGGCAGAAATTATTATGAAAGTATGGACAAAATGTCACTGTGCCACTGTTTAACTCTGCACCAGCATAGCTGAATAGACTACAACCAATTAGCATGAAAAAAGATACAGCTGAGAGGGGAAGTATAACAGACAACAGGGGAGAAAGAAAAAAAAAAAAAAAAAATCACAACTACCATTGTTACTCTTCACTGGTCTTCCCACACAAGAGCTCAGCAGAAGGAAACGGCACTAGCAGCCAGCAGAGTTAAAACAAACAAGTGGCATTTCTTCACATGAACATAGCTAAGCTGTGCAACTCTGCCAGTAATACAGAATACTTACACAACTTTAAAAGGTGACTAGAAGAGTTAATGGAAGAAAAGTACTGAAAATTATTAATTAAAGACACTGCTTTCCATTCAGTAAACCCCTCAGATGCAAGCCACTGGAAGGTAGGAGAGCCCATGTCAGCATGGGCTTGTTTCAACTATGCACTGGCACACGGCATGTCAGACTGTATGATCCCTAACACACAGGATCTACAGATAACTCACATTCTTTTCAGCAAGTAGCTAAGGCCAAAAAGCCACTACAAGACATCATGAAGAGCACTACATACACACACCCCAATTTCTCAGGAATTTCATACATGTTTTATAAGATATACACTCTCAAGGAAGTATTTTAGGCCTCTGCTTATCTGTTTCACAGTTGTTACAGTCCACAAGATTAATACTGTCTGCCCAGCTACTCACCTGCCATGGCAGCCTCAGCTAGCACCTTCAGTACCTCTTTTTCCATCTCAGGACTGTTACAGATCTCTTCCCAGGTTCCTTTAAATCCTTTCTTTTGAGCCAGTTCTACAAGTTCCTTTTGATTTGGCACAACAAATCCAATGACATAAGAATGGAAACTGGGAAATATAATGTATTTTAGTATGAATTTTGTAAAGTTAACCAGTCTTCAAAAATAACATTTCTAGTTGGGGGGTTTGCAGTTAACACAGAGATATTGCTCTTAACAGCTGGCTTTTGTTCACCTGATAATCTTTCTGAAATAGTACACAAATCACCTTTGCCTGCTTAAAAATAAGTAGAAAGAGAAGCTACTTACCTTACAGCAACTGGATTGCTTCAAGGTGTGCTGTCCATATGCATATTCCACTGTGTCTCACGCTCAAAGCTTTGGGGAAGCAGTACCCACACGATGTCAATGCGCCCTGCCTCTCATGTTTTGCATCCCGGTATGAAGACTGGTGTGCGGCTTCCCTACCTCAGATTCCTCTCAACTGCAGAATCCAGTTACTGTAGAGGAGTAGAGGACTGCAGTGAAGAGGGGTTGGGGAGCAGGCTGTGGAATGAGCATATGCACAACACATCTCAAAGAAAGCCTGTTTCTGTGAAGGCGGTGACTTCTCTTTCAAGTGATTGTCCATACGCTCACTCTACTGTTGGCAGTGTTTGTCTGCTCCTGATATGCTCAGCACATATGAAGCTGTGATCTCAAAAAGTCTTCAAAGAACACCAGAGCACAATTTGTCCTGAAACAGGTTTTCAAGATCTTTTAGATGGCGTAAAGTTCAAGAAAAATGAGAACCTCACACAGCAGAGTAAGAGAGCTGAAAGCAACCTCAGAAGATCATCTAAATTAATTTGCCTGCCTTTACACAAAGTCAACAACATATAACAGATAGAATCATAGAATAGTTAGGGCTGGAAAGGACCATAAGATCACCTAGTTCCAACACCCCTGCCATGGGCAGGGACACCTCACACTAAACCATGTCACCCAAGGCTCTGTCC
>WYDI02003474.1:0-16566 GCA_009867235.2 Psittacus erithacus
CCTTCTCTTGTCCAGGCTGCCCCAGCCCAGCTCTCTCAGCCTGGCTCCATGGCAGAGCTGCTCCAGCCCTCACAGCATCTCTATAGCCTCCTCTGGACTTGCTCCTGCAGCTCCACCTCCCTCTTTTGCTGTTGCCCCAGAGCTGGATCAGGACTGCTAGGGGGGTTTCCCCAGTGTGCAGCAGAGGATCAGGATCCCCTCCCTGAGCTGCTGCTCTCTCTCTAGGGGTGCAGCCCAGCACATAAAATGGAAGTGAACTTTACAGATGATATTTGGCCTCAGCTGATGGAGCAGCCTGGGAGAGCTGGCAGTGCTCCTGTGCCATCATCTCCTTTCATGTCCTCAGACATCAGCCCATGTGCTGTGAGCCTGGATCGAGCTGTGGGCTCTGTGCTGGGATCACTGGTGTCCACATCCACAATTCTCCAGAATCAGATTCAGCAAGGACCATTTTGACTCACACCCAGTCATGGTGCCACTTTACCGGCACTTCACCACAGGGTAGATTCCTTCTCTCCAGAAAAGATCCTGCTTCTTTATTAGCAAGCAGGTGGCATAATTGCTCACACTGCCTTGCACAGTCAAAGCAGTTGTGCAGTGGCAGCTTTGAGGAGTAGGAGAGGGTTAAAAACCAAGCCGAGTGACCCAGAGTGACACAGCATCTGCACAAAGACAGAAGGGAGGCATGATGGGGGAGGCTCAAACAATTCACTCAGGCTCCACATATCTGTGGGTTCTCTCTTTAACACTTCGAGTTTGGGAGTGGATCTGGGGGATGCTCAGGCCTCCCTCCATTGAGCATGTGTGGGGTGAAACCCCCCACATGTACCGTGCCTTTCCAAGGCCATGCTCAAACAGCACAAAAATGCTTTG
Organism: Psittacus erithacus; assembly: GCA_009867235.2. Taxonomy (NCBI): domain Eukaryota; kingdom Metazoa; phylum Chordata; class Aves; order Psittaciformes; family Psittacidae; genus Psittacus; species Psittacus erithacus. The sequence continues at coordinate 874 of WYDI02003474.1, forward strand.
AGCACTTCCATTGCTGCTTCTCTATTTCTGGAGGAGAAGGGAGGCTCTGAGCTCAGCTGAGAGAACTGATCTTTTGCACCTTCTGGTGTATTAAAGAGCATGTTCTGACATTGTTTGGTTGTGTTTTTCCTTTTAGTCACATTAGAAACTGAAGTCAGATTGTTCGGTTTCATTTTAACTCACTCTGTCATCACATAACCATTGATTGCACGTTTGCAAGTTTTTAAAAATGAAAATCTTTTCTATTCATAAACTATATGGGTTTTGTTTGCCTCTGTTTAACAAAGCTTAGATTTGAAGCTGCAGACTACACAGTGCCTTCCCACAGCATACACAGGCAGCACATCTCCCTTGCTGACAGATCAAGCAGATCAGATATTATTTGCCAAGAGATTATTCATCCAATATGTCTGTTATTCACAGAGCAATTTTCCTATTATTCATCAAATTTTACTGCCTACCAGAGGAACCCCAAGCCAAGCAAATCCAGCTGCTCTCCGCTGCCAAACTAGCCCACCTCCATCCATCACCCTTGGTTCAGGAAAGAAGGTGCCTGAACCACTGACTGCTCACTGGCATCTCTGCAGACCTAGATGGCAGGTCCTAGAGGACAAAGTCCATTGTAACATCCCTGCCTCGAGCCATGTCCTCAGCTCTTTAGTAACACCACTCGCCCCATTGATGAAGAACACGGTGCTTTTGATGGGCACAAGCTCGAAAGCATTGCTGCTGTGTTATAAACTGCACCACACTGTGAAGCATCAGCCCTTGCTGTCTCCCTCAGAGGGCGCAGGTTCAGCTTTTGGTCCAACAGAAGACTTCCTTAGGTCTGGATTCTAGGGGACAAGGGTGAGAAGCTTTCTCAAGCTTATCTTAGAAGTAAGCAATTACATTCCGGATGTTTCATGTCACTGCTTTTTAACATGAAATGTTAGTGGATGTTAACCCTAACCTGATTTCCTGTGTTAAAGCACTTATCTGCCAGTGGTTATTTTATTAACACCTTATTTTTTACAACTTGGATCTTATCTTTATTTCTTGATTCATTTAGGAGCACAATTGTCATGCAGTTAATGAAATAAGTAATATTTTCTCATTCCAAGAAATCTCATTAAGCTAATTAGCATGCTCCACTGGCAGATGCATTTGATTACAAGCTATTAAATGTGTATGTTATTTATTTCTTTGCTTGCTAGGCTCTGCCTCCTCCTTCCCCATCTGAGGTTGAGGCAAGAATAAAGCAAGGATCTGTGCCCTCCTTAGAGAAGAGTCACTGCTACCCTGCTGTGGGTGGCCAATGGCAACAAAGAGCAAGGTGGCCAATGTCCACCCATGTCAACAGAAATCTCCCTCTGCATTAGCAGGTGAGTATCTTTACTCTTTCAAGAGCCTGCTGCTCCCTACTTAATGTCAGAGATTGAAGGGACAAGGTTCAGTTCGCCTGCCCAACTCCTTGCTGCCTCTCAGTTAAATTTTCTGGTGCCAGAGGCCAAAAGCAGTTTCCGCTTTTAGTGAGGTGCTCACTCCAGAAGGTTTTCGCTGCGTGAGGACATATGGTCTGATGTCACTGATGGAAAGAACTGTTTGGCCTTGTTCTTCCTTGTGGGTCCATGCAGAAACCAGCATCAAATTAAGAGGATATATGTTGTTAAACTATGCAAACCCCTGTCTAGACACACTTATTTCTGTTTGATTATAATTCAGCTGATATTACTGACAGAGTGGCATTAAATCAAGGAGAAAAAAATACCTGGATGCTGTTTCATCCATTTGTAAAGCGAAGCCAGTAAATCAATTCTGACACCACCTCACAGAGAGCTCAGACATCCTGAATCGTGATTGTCAGCTCCAGGCTCCCTAAGGACTGTTTTGCAATGGGGGTTGCAGGACCCAGGCTGTGTTTCAGTTCATTTATTCCAATAGGTTGCAACTGCGTCAAATAAATGAGTCAAACTCAGCAGTGAGCACAGCACTACCTCTAACCCAAGCTCTTGATTGACAGACCAACTTCAGGGATTAATCCTCCTCCAACACAAATCACAAACATACTTTGTTTTACCTTAACAAAGTGCTGGGTACCCTGGGACCCTGCTCAGTGTTTCAAGCCATGCTGGGGGATGAGTGCCTGAGAAAAAGGCTGGGTACTGTCTTTAGTATATCAAATAAAGGGAGAAAGATCTTTAGGTCCCAGTAGGCAAGGCAGGATGTTCAGCTCTACCCTGGTGGCTCTGTGTCCCTTGGCATATCCAGTATCATACGTGGGGAGGGACCATGGCTAATAATACAAGCAATGACTCTGAAGAAAGCCCAGGCTGGGGATGCTACATAGGAAACCACAAAAGCTGCATTCCAGAGCAATCCAGGTTTTGGTCTTCTGTGAACCAGCTGCTTTGTAGCCTCTCAAACATAAGGAAATAAGGCAGGGCAGAAAATCACGTTTCCACTGCATCACCAGGAAATGTGTCAAAGACATTTATATCTCTACTGTGAGAACAGCTCTAAGCTCTCTTAGACTCCACACTGAGGAAGATTACAGCTCAAATCCCTTTCTTAATGCGTTCTGAGATTTCCTGTGTTGGTTTTCTGCAAAAATCCATGCAGAACCTCCTGATCAGCAGCAGACCAAGACAACCTGCTTCATTCCTGCATCTGTTTATCACCATCCCAGGGCCCCAAAAATTCCAGAGCATCCTTTACTGGCGCTTCAAGTCATGGGATTACAGCTGACAGTTTTGCTGCTCCTCAAGTTGGAAAATGCTGCTCGTCTATGGAAATGGTCAGCCCATTGGCTTCAAGTGAACTCACAAAACATGACGCTGATAACCTCTTTCTTCTTTCCTGTGTCCTCTTTCCCCTTCCCATCTGCCTGACTGTCATCAGTCATAGCACTCCTCTGGTCCCTGCACAGACCATGGCATGTTCAGGGTGTGTCGGTCTTTCTGACAACCCAACTTCCAGAAGGAGATGGGTACTTGGTACAGAGCAGCTCCTGTCAGACAGCAGGGAAATGCTGTTTGACAGGATTCTGAACTAATTTGATATAAAGAATTTCAGTCAATAAAGAAATGAAATAACCTGATACAGGACAATCATTCTACACCCAACCTAAGGGAAAATTGAGTGGCTTTTCAGAAAAATGCAATCACTTAATTGCAATCACATCTCTCAGTGGAAAAGCCTTTGACAAGGAATTTGTAAGCAGATCCTCCAAGAGGCTTCATGGGCTCCAGTCAAAGAGAGGTCATAGAGAGAGCAAGCTCATTTCTGCGCACCCTTGTTGACAGCACTGTCCTGCCACACCCTGACATGCGTTTTACTACTGGCCATTCCCATTGGAAGTGTTGCCAACATAGAATCCCAGAGTGGTTTGTGTTGGAAGGGACCTTAAAGCTCATCCAGTTCCAACCCCTGCCACGGGCAGGGACACCTTCCACTAGAACAGCTTGCTCCAAGCCCCTGTGTCCAGCCTGGCCTTGAACGCTGCCAGGGATGGGGCAGCCACAGCATCTCTGGGCACCCTGTGCCAGCACCTCAGCACCCTCACAGGGAAGAGCTTCTAAATAACGTCTAACCTGAAATTCCTGGGTGTCAGTTTGGACCCGTCGCTCCTTGTCCATCGCTAGAGTCCCTGATGAAGAGTCCCTCCCCAGCACCCTTGTAGACACTGGAAGCTGCGCTGAGGTTTCCATGCAGATGGATTTCTATCTTGCAATAAAGGAATATATTGGGCTTCATTCTTTCTTACCAGGAAAAAGTGGAATGACACACAGAGCACTTAATCATGTGCTGAAGACGAGTGAGGTGTGGGTGACCCATTGAGCCCTATGACTTGGATGGGAGGGTGAGGAACCCTTCATTCCATACTTGGAAAAATTGATGCTTACTAAAGGGCTTCATAATTAACTTTTCCCTTAGAGCAGGCTGTGGATGCACCATGCAGCCCACTTGTGAGGCCATATGGAAGCCACATGTGATTTGCTCCCAAGCAGAACATATTCTTGCCTTTGAGTTTCATTAAAAGGTGAATGATGTTCCTGCAGGCAATTGGCATGAAAAGTAATGAGGCCTCAAGGAAGACATTTCCTGCAATGCATTTTTTGTTTTGTTTTAAGCTGAAACTCCAGGTTCCATTTATCATGAGACTGGTGGATTCAATGTTGAGACATTCTAACAGTGTAGCTGGTATTGAAACAAAGAGACCTGGGCAACATATCTCAAAGCAAAAGGATTGCCCAGGCAAGTAGAAGCAAGGAAAGGGCACTGGCTTGTTATTCCTGGGGACATAATTATTGTTTGCACCTTATTTCTAGCCTAGATCTGCTTGCTTCTGACATTCAGCTCCTGGTTCTTGTCACATTTGCACATGCTGGAGAGAAAGGTTTGTCATGAAAACGCAAATTTTACTCACTGGAGCAGTGTCTTGGTTGGCTTTTGAAGGACAGGGGTCTAAGACCTTTGGTCAGGAGTTGAATGATAAAGAGTATTGGGACAACCCAGAAGCTAGAGCCTTGATTAAAACAGGGAAACAAATCTAGACAGTGTTACAAAAGGCAGCAGCAGAACTTTGTGATTCTAAGAGAAGTACATGTATTCCTTATTGGACAGTGGGAAGGTTGCTATGCAAACACATCCTGTCCACATATAGATACAGGATCTCGTCCAGACTCCTTCAGACACCCATCCCTGTTATGATGATACGGAAAAAAGAAAATACCTAATTAAGGAGAAAGAGGAGACAAGGACACAGCAGTTAGGTTAAAATACACACAGGAAAGTCAGAGATAGATTTACCGCTCCATGCTAAGATATAAATAAGCCTTTTTCCGTCTTGACCATGCAAACACAAAGAGTCCTTGCAAAGATGGTCCACCATCTATGGTTGCATTGCAAGTGCTTTGGAAAGACCTGTTCCCTGAATGAATAATCTCTTTTCAGCCCCAGTTCCTCATACTTTGGGAACTGACCACCGGTGTCCATGTGCAGATTCCTGTGAATGGGTTCAAACCTTTGCTCCTACTCCATGACCATGACTCCAGGACTGGTGCCACCATGGAAAAATGGAATTACTCTTTAGAGTCAACACCCATGAAGGATCTCTTTGATTTCTTCACCAGCAGAAAGCTGACCTTTAAGACCCACATTTCTGACTTCCAAGTTAAAAAGTTGGACTGAGGCCTGGGATCATTTTTTCTTGGAGAGCCCATATAACTGTTGCCCTTCAAATGCAAGGCTAAGCCATGAATCCTGCTATGGAGAGCTCCAGAATTAGTGGTGGGGGAGCAAGTAAAATTTTTAGCCAAAATTCACTTGTAAGAGTCTAGGAAAGTGTGAAGAAGGTGTGAGTGAAGGTGGGTAAGACTGTGTGACCATATGGTTTAGATGGGGCATGTGCAACCTTCAGTCAGAATCCACATTTGATACAACGCCTCCAGAGACACAAAGGAGACGAAGGAGATAGACCTCTAACTCTGGAGATCACACCACAGCCTGTGGCATATGACACTCACAGGCTGCCTGTCACCTGTTGAGCCGCTACGATTCATCTTCCCTGGGCAGGAGAGGTGAAGCAGAAAGCTGAAGGGCACAGATCATGCACCAAGGTGGATGCCTTGCAAGCACAGACTAGGGATATATATATTCACCAGAGAATTTATTTCTACCAAAAGTCTCTTTTGACCCAATGATTTTTGCGCACCAGAGCCTCTTCAATGTCATTTACAAATGTTTTACTGGAGCTTTGCAGAGGGTAACATTAAGAAGGGAGTGCATCTCTCTTGCGATGTAAGGCACTGGGATGTTTCTTGTAGTGATGCTGACCATGATGAGTCCTTGGAGTGATGAGATATAAGCTGTGTTTACTTTGATACACACTCCATCATCATCTGTCACTAATTAATCTACTATTACTGTGAAGTGTCAGCGATCCTTGCCCTGCCAAAATGCTCAGTCCCTCAGATACTCTTTAGCCAGTGTAAGCACAATCATATTGGCATAGTGATTAAGGATTATGAAGAGGATAAATTATCATCTCTGAATAATTTAATGAATGCACACTTAACATGAATTGTAGCTCTAAAATCAGGCTGGCTGCATGTCGGGAAAGAATTCTTTGCTTCTTTACTGCTGTATGATAGTTCCAGGTAGGGCTGTCACAAAGGCTTAAAAATATTATCATCATTCACCCCCAAAAAAGCATTGTTAATGTGGATTTCATTACACCTATCTTGCAATGGTCAGATACACGAAAAAGAAAGAATGCATCCAAGAGCCCTGCTTACAGAGCTCCCTGCTTCTGGGACAAGGATGCAGCTGGAGATATGGATGGGCTGATGCAAAAGAACAGCCAATTAGAGCCATGAAAGGCATTAATGCCTCTGCAAGACATTAATTTTACAGTTCATTGAGCAAAACAAAACCAATTGTACTAACAAATAATTGTTTCCAGCCAGGCCAAAGCAAGACAAATCCAAACACATTTTTCTTTGCTAAGAGATGAGAAAAAAAAAAAAAAGAAAAGTCTTTGTGGCTCCGCCAATATTTGTCTTTTCTGGAATTGAACTGTGCATTCAGGTTTTCCTTTTCAAATCTTGATCTAAGTCTGTTTTGCAGACTGGATTTGCTCAGGAACCCAGTGACCTCTTACTGCCACGGACTTCTGTAGGTGGCAAGGTAAATCACGACCAAGAGAGATATGTGGGTTTGCATACCAATGGATGGAGCATCCTGTTGTGCTCTGATGTCTTGTGTAGTCTGGTACTGGACTAGCTTCTGTTGCCTATAATCAGGAGTGAGGAGCTCTGTACCACGATATGGGTGAAAAGTTCTTGAAATACAACTTTGGTTACATCCTTGCATACCTCAAACCGCTCTCACGTGAGGTCGCACACTGTGTGTCCTGCTTTATCTGTCATCTGGCTTAACATCTGAGCTGAAACACTCCCTGGTACACAAGATCAGCCTCCTGACATGCCACATGGTGTCACACAGCACAAAATGAATACAGAACTCGGATTCCAAGCAGGAGCTTATCCTCATTTATGACATTCATACATTTATGACTCATTTATGTCACTCATGACAGTTAGTTAGCTCCCAAAGCTAAATTTATATAGCTAATTCCGCTCATCCCACTTTTATGTCCTGCCCCGCTTTACACACAACTCATACAGTGGACTTCCTTTCCTGAGAGTTTCCCCAAACTGCTGCTGTTTTATAGCTGCCTATTTCTAGCTTTATATACACTAAACGCTTTTTCGTTCTTGTCCAACTCACCAAAGCAAAACCCCACATGCAAGGCTCATCTCCTTCCAAAACTTCTCCCAATGATGTTGTGTGGCAATGATGAGCAGCCACTTGCCTCTATCTTTATTACATTATATGAATCCCTGAAAGTGGCCGGGAAAATAGGGATCTGCTGGCAGCAGGCACTTCTCATACATAATAAAGCACAGGAGGGTGGGAGGCTCTTTCTGTGCCTGCTGTCAGAGAGGCCTCACAACTGCTCGTGTGCAGCCGGCAGGAAAGCTGACAGCTCAGTGGCTCTGGAAAAATTTGTCTTGCTTAGCAATACAGTGTTCATTGCTGGGCTTGTACGTCAGCAAGAACACACAGTGCTAGGAAGTCGCTGCAGGGATCTGCTTTGGAAGCTCTTTAGAGGCAATGTACAGCCAGCTTTCTTGCCTCTAAAAAGGAATTGAGACATGGGAGGTCCATCCAACAAGCACAGATGAAGCAGTCCAGCCTCTGTACTCAATCCTAGGCAACACCAGGGCTCTCATCAAGCAGAGTACAAGCAACTACTGTGTGTCTAGTCCTGGAGAAAAAAATGATTCTCTTGTATCCTTGCCTGACAGCTCTGGTGCAGCCCAACCACTGCCCTGGCTTAGATTACGCAAGAGCTCCAACACTGAAATAACACTCTAGCACTGACTTTCTTTCTTTAGAATCATAGAATGGTTTGTGTTGGAAGGGAAATTAAAGCTCATCCAGCTCCAACCCCCTGCCATGAGCAGGGACACCTTGTCTCTAGGTAGGATATTTAGCAAATACCTTTACTTGTCATAGAAGACTTAAAGCAAATGAAGACTTGAGAAGGTAAGATTTAAAAGCATTTGCCCTCTCTTGTGCTTTTCCTTTGCATGACTGCCTGCTCATACAGTTTAGACAGCATCACCAGTAGGTTTTGGACTACAATTCTCCACTTGGATTGTCATTTGGCTGAGTAACTGTGATTATACACTCTTTGTTATTCATGCTCAGTGTGCTGTCACTCTCTGGAAGATGGCAGAGGTTTACCTTGTCCAGTTGGCCTGCATGGCTGGGAAATAACAGCGACAGTCACGATACCCGGATATGCCACTGGTCACACAGGAAAATGAATGAACTCAAGAGGCTAATTAGCAATTACTCCATGATGTCTTCCTTGCATCTCTGCTTCAGAGCCCTCTCTGTGTGACGCACTGCTGGCTAGCTTTACTGGGAATAAGAGGCTTGTCTTAGTCTGCCAGCCAACTGCCACAACACTGCAAACCCACGCAGAGACACCAGTGCTCTGACAATCCCAGCAGGCAGGACACAAAGCAGCAGTGGACACAGTAACACCAGGTCTGTAGAATTCCCCAAGAGCTGAACTTGTTTCTTCCCTAACATCTCAGTTTATTAAAGCCTCTATTAAGTAAAGGCTGAGGCAGGTTGCTCTGTACTAGGCATGAACAAAGGGACAGGTTTACAGTGACTGCAGTAAATGCAGTTTTGCCCTGATGTGGCTTTCAAACTATATTGCTTTAGCTTCCATGTACAATCACCAACCCCTTTGCAAATAAACAAGATGAAGGGAAGATAACACACACCAACATGATGACCAGGGTTTAATAGCCCAGGTAAAGAGCTGGTTGAAATCACTTGAGTATCAGTGTCACTGAGGGCGCCTGTATGAAGAGTCCTTTCTTGAAAACATTGATAATATTTAAAGACTTGTTTCTTCTAATTCTTCCTTTTATTTAGGCATCAATCAGGACTGTCCAAATCCATTAGAAATCCAGCTTAGCCAGATACACCCATGTCAGGGGCATTTTCAGGTTTGGGAACCTTCTGCTTCTTATGCCATAGGATGGTAAAGACACTTTGTGAAGTTCCTCTTCCACTGCCTAAATGGAAATACTCAAAAGCCATAGATAGCCATAGTTCCAGCCTCTAAACTGACTCTTCTGGGAAATTTGGGAGTACTGTTTGGGGTTATCAGATGATCAAGAGCCAAGGTAATACAAAACGTGGTTTTGCTTGTAGCACACATTATAGAAACTGAGACTACAATTTTTATTTGCATTTCTTCCAATTATTTACTGGAAAGAAAAAAACCTTTAGAGATTCTTCTCTCACTAATAGGCTTTCAAGTGAATAACATGAACTCAATGAGGGAAGATACTGTATTCATAAAATTTAATAGCCCTTGTTATTAAAAAATCAAAAGATACCAAGAAAAGAAAAGAAAAAAGAGAGTAAGAACACCCATGTGAGTAAAAATGTTTCTGTAAATTGTTAGTCTGAATCAAGCACTGATTTCAGCACAGTTACTTAATGCGCACTACCTAGGAGTTTGCTCTCTTTGCCCTAAGGTGGTTCACAAAGCAGCAGAAGGATCTCAGTAATGGCCAAACAGATGCAGACTACACCCAGCTGTATCCTGTGAGCCACTCTGTCTGCCTGCACTGCTGAAGCATGCCATGATAAACAGCATTAGGAGAGCACAGCCATTTGAGAGCAGACTTTCATATGCTGCAGCTCAGGAGAGCTTTGCAAAGGCTGCACTTTCCCCTCCTTCTCCCCACCTAAATTTAGTGAGCAGGGACTTTGTATCTAATATACACTGTAATTACAGTATATTATTACCATTTATCAATAACTTTCCTCCATAAATCATCTTTGCAAAATCATCTTTACAAATCATCTTTACATCCTCCAAAGCCTGAGAAGTTACTTAGCTTCTGTGAGCCTCTGACAGGTAATTAGAGAGCGCTTTCAGATTTATTGCAAAGGTAAAGAAACAATCAGATCTGCCTTCCTTGAGGATTTCGTAAAGAAAGGCATAGCTCAGGATATAGATAAATCTCACAGGCCTCGGTTGCTTAGAAATGGCTGTAGCACAGAGCGATGTGGCAGTGCTGAGCTTCTGATCACAAACAAACTCCTCCTGAAGTTTCCATTTCCAGGCACAGAAGGGTGATGCTTTGGCAGACAGTGGCACAACCTTGCTGCTAATCAGTTTTCACCCAAGGGTCTCAGCTCAAAACAGATCCATTCATCTCCCCACACCTCCATATACACAGGGGGTAGAAAGTCCTTGTACAAGGCAGAGACATGGAATGTCTCATTTTGAAAAGCTGTCTGGACCACTGTACTCAAAGCCTGAGAGATATATCCAGTTACACACGGAATTCCCTAGGGGTCTTTATTTTCCTGTCTAATACCACTATTAACAATTCAGAGGAACCAACCATGAGGCAGCAGTTAATATACTCAGCAGAAGGGCAACTGTTCAAAGGGACCTGGGTAGATAAGACGAATGGTCCGACAGGAACCTCATGAAAAAATGACAAAGGCAAAGTCTTGCACTTGGGATACCATGATTGCCTGAACCAGTATGGGCTGGGGGGTCACTGGATCATAGTGGTTCTGTCAACCAGGAGCTGGGACTCTGGTGCACAGGAGGGTAATAATGAGCAAGCAATGTGCCCTTGCAGTGCTGAAAGCTCACAGCATCCTGGGATATATTAATGGGAGTAGAGGTAATACAGCCAAAGCTATTTATCCCTTCTGTTCATTATTCAGTATATCATATTGAAAATATTGTGCCCAGTTTTGTGTCCCCTATAGATCAAGCAGAGCAAAGGCAGTGGAGGTCTTCAGGTAGTAAAAGGCTTGATACTGTGCGATAAGAGGTGAAGTAACTGTCCGGATTCAGCTAAGGTAAGAGAGAGTTTCAGGGGCCTGCCCAGTGCCTGTAAGGATGTTACCAATAAGAAAGGATCCAGGCTCCGTATGGAGATGCATGTCAGAAGAAGAAAACAGAATGGTCAGAAAATTTAGGAGGGGTGTTTTTGACCAGATAAAGAAAAAATGCTTCCTTTTAGGCACTGGAGCTGCTCTAAGGTCTCCCCTTCAGGAGCCTTCTCTTGTTCAGGCTGACGCAGCCCAGCTCTCTCAGCCTGGCTCAACAGCATGGCTGCTCCAGCCCTCGCAGCATCTCTGTAGCCTCCTCTGGACTCGCTCCAACAGCTCCACTTCCCTTTTGTGCTGCGGTCCCACAGCTGGATCAGGACTGCAGGGTTGGTCTTACGACAGCATGGCAGTGGGGTCCCTTCCCTGTAAGAAATGATGACAAATACTTTGTCGTGTCCCATTTCCATCCACTTGTTAATGGAAGAGAGTGAAGCAGCATGTGGTGTTTGATGCCCTGTGACTGTCCTTACTCCACTCTGTCACCTCCACTCATCCACAAAGGCACTTGAGATGCAGCAATTCTCTCCCTCCCACCCCAGGATAAGGGAAGATCTGAAGGCAGAGGCTGGTGGAGAGCAATGCTGGCCAAAGAGCCATAGAGACACGAGCTCTGAATGTCAATATGTGGCTGTCACCAGCTATACCCTGCACATGTCTACGCTTAGCATGCTGGATATGCTCACAGCTCACTTACCCAGCAGTCCCTGCATCTCTGGAGCTTCTGCAAACCCATCTGCACTGCCTTTACTTCTCAGTAACTTCACTTGTGAGTTTGGAGCTGTGATTTGGACATCAGACCCTACCAGTGCTGCTAATTGATGACAGCCCAATATCCGCAATGGCTGATGGCAGAGGGGGAGCATACACAGGCTCAGTACAGACTTTCATAGAATCACGTAATAGTTTGGGTTGGAAAGGACCTGAAGACCATCCAGTTCCAACCCCCTGCCACGCGCAAGGACTCCTCAGCCTAGAACATGTTGCCCAGAGTTCTATCCAACCTATTATGAGCAGAGCCAGTCACAACTATTTTGATAGCATGAGTTTCCATCACAGACTTACTCTTTTGTCAAACTGGAAGTATTAGTGGTGACATCTCCATTCCAATTGACAGGAAATGGGAGAAATCATTTATTATTTCTTGATTTCATTTCAATACTGTCAAAACATTCCTTTTCTTATTTTTTTGAGACATTCTGATGAAATGTGGGTTTCTATCACCAACATCACCCCATATCTGAATGCTGTCAAAAGGAAACGCTTGCATTTTGAGGAAGGAACAAGTTTCAATTAGAACAGGTGGGAATATTTTACAGAACACATCTCAATGAAAACATACTGCTTAGTTGAAGGCTTGAATATTCTGTGGGTATGGAGAGGCTTTAGCATAGTTTTGGCAGAGGATTTCTGAGTTTCAAGTTGTCTTAACAGAGAAACTCTTCCTGAAACCCCTTCTTTTCACTTTGTATATGAATCATCAGGCAATTCAGGTCAGGAAGAAGACAGAATCATAGAATCATAGAATGGTTTGGGTTGGAAAGGACCTTAAAGCTCCTCCAGTTCCAACCCCAGCCACAGGCAGAGACACCTTCCACTAGAGCAGCTTGCTCCAAGCCCCTGTGTCCAGCCTGGCCTTGAACACTGCCAGGGATGGGGCAGCCACAGCTTCTCTGGACACCCTGTGCCAGCGCCTCAGCACCCTCACAGGTTAGATTTCTTCCTTAGATCTAACCTAAAGGTTTGGAACTTTTACTTTCATTATCATGCAAGCAAAGGGTTTGAAACACAGAACATTAGCACAGAGCGTTGCTACCCACTGGCTTGTTTTAGTTTCTCTGCTATTGAAAAAAAGCAATCTGGCTGCTTTTCTCTGTTCAATCTCTGCTTTAAAGCCAGAAGACAGAATAAGCAATGTCACCATGCTGTTCAGCTAGTCCTGATGTGCTGCTATCCTCGGAGAGTGAAGAGCATGCTGCAGGGACAGCACAGTGGTCTGGGATTTCTGTCATTCCCACATCTGCGTTGGTGTGTTACCGGTCAGCAGGATGCTGCTGCCATTCTCTGAACAGTGGGTTCCAGACTGTAAAATACCACAGCTTGGAAAGGAGAAACAATCTGACTGATAAGTGCAACACAGACCCTTCAAAGGAGTAGGCTGACTCAGCTCATCTGCAGGGTAGCAGCTTAATGGGAACAGCTACAGCACAAAGATCCACTGGGATTCATCCCATAAAACCAGCAATATAGACTAGACTTTGCAGCACTCTGAGGAGACTGGGAAGCATGAGTCACATTCCCCAAACCATGCAACCAGAACATCACTCTTTCATTCTGAAAATTTTAACACTGCTCCGATGGTTTTCTAGACGAGCTTCAAACATAGGGGCCACAAGAAAGTGGCTGCTGCGGGCATGTACACAGGCTGCTGCCCAGTTTCCCTGTTGTATTTAGCCAGAAATAACTGTGCTAAATTCTATGATTAATAGAATCAGATCATCATTGAATCCCAGACTGGTTTGGATTGAAGGGCCCTCAAAGCTCATCCAGCTCCAACCCCTGCCACAGGCAGGGACACCCTCCACTAGAGCAGCTTGCTCCAAGCGCCTTTGTCCAACCTGGCCCTGAACACTGCCAGGGATGGGGCAGCCACAGCTTCTCTGGGCACCCTGTGCCAGCGCCTCAGCACCCTCCCAGGGAAGAGCTTCTGCCTAAGAGCTCCTCTCAGTCTCCCCTCTGGCAGGTTAAAGCTATTCCCCTTGTCCTGTCCCTACAGGCCCATGTACAAAGCCCCTCTCCAGGTTTCTTGCAGCTCCTTATGAGACTAAAAGAACCACGAAGTGAAATGGGTGGGGAAAATTTTTTTTTAAAGAATTTCACTGAGGTTTGGAAGGCTTCTATGAGGTCTTTGCATGTCAGGATGGCATCACCAAGCACTGGACAGATGGAGAAACGGTGCCCTTAGCCAAGCTTCTGCAACTCTAAGGTATTCGTAGCCTTTAATAAAGATTAATGAATCAAATCTCACTTTCACAAATAGTCTCCCAACATTCTAATTGCCCTGCATGATTTTGATTAACTTTAGCAGCATAGAAGCTATCCATAAATTACAAAACATGAATCACTGTCCCAGCAGTTCTCCTGTAATTGTCCAGGGGAGGCTGAATCACACCTTAAAACAACTACATATATATGTCTACATCTAGAGATCTATGTTAGAAGCATGTAAAACTCCCATTAGTGTTAAATTTATGTTAGGTACCAGAGTACAGGTACCCAGTGCTGTTTGGGAGGGTGAGATACCTGGGCAAGGCTAGGAGACAGGGGACTTAGGAGTATTCATCTGGAGCTGGGTTGGAGACTGATGGGAGACAGCTGAGAGCATCGCAAATGCACTACATCATATGCCCTGTGGCCTTCAGTACTGACAAAGCTTCTCACCTGCAAAACATGCTCTTTGGGGTCGATTTCAAGAGCAAAGCATGAATAAATGCCATGTAGGCTTAAAATCAGCTTCTCTCAGTGAGAGCAATACAGGCATGGTTATCAAGAACAGGGAATGATGTTTTCTTTCAGCATGACAGTCCTTAAACAACAAGCCCAGTCATCATTTTGGGGGTGTCAAGACATTAGATGTTACGCTGTACTGCATAGAAGAAACAAAGCTGTATTTTTATGCATGTTAATTACTGTGGTGCCCACATACTGATGGAAATGCTGTCACACTTCCTTTTTGCATGTGGCTGGTTTGTCACACACATGCTTCTGTCACCACCAAGGTCCAGTTCCTATAGGATCGCCCTCAGCTCTGGGCTGCCTTAGGTCTCAGTTGCATCTCCCCATGCACACAGTCAGATCCTGTAAGGACTCTCCAGCATAGCCTCTCCTTGTTGCTGAAGTGAGCCTGGCCGCGCAGGTTAGGACCACTGAGACACCCCTCCAGTAGCATTGCTCCCACAAGGTTTTAAGTCACCTTCCTGCAGACTTGTGATGTGGGTTTTTCACTCACCGTGCAGATTTGTGAATTCCATCTAGAAAAGAATTTGAAGGAGAATGCCATTACAGCCAGAGCTTCCAACAGAGATTGCTGGTAAGAAAGTTATTGTTTTCACACACACACAAAAGACATGCTGTGTGAAGCCTTCCCCTGAGCTAATGGACTGCTTTATAAAGGACACACCCGACAGGCAGTCCTTCATGCATATCATTTCATACTAGCCATGGTCTGGTACTCTGTGCACATGCAGAATATCGGCCTCAATTTGCTTCTCTGCTTGTCCTTAGAAGGAGATGATAGGTGATTTACACATTTCAAGCTCAGACACCACTATTTAAGAAGATCCTTCCTCATTGAAAGTGGTATTCTTGCAGAGCTGACTAGGCTACCCCACCAAATGTTCTCTTACCACCTATCTTGCTTGCCGTTTCTAAACTGTTCACATGCAGGTGGCTTATGTTTGTGGAAAACCTGTGAAGCAGATTTCCATATAGTCCTGACAATTTAGGCTCCTCACACACACAGGGAATAGCTGAGCCAAGAAAGTCTAGTACACAGAACCCTCACAGGTACGTTGTATTCGCCTTACAGTGCAGCATAATTTCAGTGTCTTACCACTCCAAATTCTTCCCTGTGAGGGTGCTGAGGCGCTGGCACAGGGTGCTCAGAGAAGCTGTGGCTGCCCCATCCCTGGCAGTGTT